>JACCIC010000241.1:112500-222500 GCA_018907035.1 Sycobia sp. Sy_11 | reverse complement strand
CGTGAAGCTCGTCGGAAGGCCGATTTTCGCAGGGAGTAGCGGGCGCACCGTGTACGTTAATTACAATAGTGTTGGCAATTTTGTTTGAACGTGTTCGAAGCTCACGTGCAACTCGAAGTGACTCGTTAATTCGAGCCGTTCGTAAATTTTGCCATTGGGTGCTTTTACATATAGCTGCTCGACGTATACAATATTTGCACATACTTTGCCAAACAGTTCCATCGGCTCGAGTAGTTCGAAGGTTGGAAAGGCTCGAGCAAGCATGGACTTCTTCGAAAATAATAAACTTCCCAGCTCTCACCGCGCTGTCGATAAGTGACCGTATGATTTCAAGTTATAGAATATCCATTTTCAAGTTTTTTTTCTCTCCGAAGTTAATCCGCTAGCTTGGGATAAAACAATATGGAAAAATTGACGCAGTATCTAGAATAGTATATAATGTTATTTACAATATACGTATGCATTGAATAAAGATTCTTATTATAGAGCCAGCTTAATAGTTACTCACGTATTGTTATGCATGGTAGAGCTGCGGGAACGTTTGGTGATTGCGCGATACATCGGATTCCGTCTTTCTTGAGAATGGTCGTAAAAAGGATATAGACGACGACGAGTGCTGATCGCGCGAAAAATACAAGAAATTAATACCATGCCAGAGTTATACTAGGAGATTATTGAACTTTTACTTTCTTCTCTAGATCCCTATGCCGTTTGGATAAATGTATATCGAACATATATGATTTTAAAAATGAAACGTTGTTTCCTTAATATACTGGTATTGGTCCATATAATAGAGGGCTCTATTAATATGTAGCCAATCATTCATAATAGAAAATACTTTTTTTTTGTTTTTTAATTTAGGATATAAATTATCTTGAAATTTTAAACGGTATACAAGTCATTAGAGAATAATATACTTTCGCAATCAATTAAAGTATTTAAATGAACTGTATAAAGTTATAATCCAATATAGCTGCAGTTCATCAAAGCTTATTTAATAACTTAAAAGTTTTAAAATTCTTAACTAATCCAGAGGAAAAGGTAATAGCAGTAGTCAATATGCATATAATGGAAGAAACAATTAATACTTCATTAAACATATTCAATTTGTTGAGAAGAAAACCATCTATAAATACATTATTTTAATATTGATATAATATTTATATTACTAGACAGATTAATAATATTACACAAGTTTATGTTTTAATAAAATATTTGCTTTGCTTGAATGCAACGGAAAAAAAAATTATGTTAAAGAAATATTTTCAAATATTTTATAATGACTTATTATAAATTCTCTACATTTTCAATTTTAAAAATCTTCATTCATAACATTTTATAAATTATATTATTATATATACACGCACGTAGGTTTGATCATCCTTGCAATGGTTTCGTATTTTACTGTTACTCTATATATATATGGTATACACAGCAAATACACCCGCATTTAAAGCATGAAAAGAAACAGGAATTATTTCGTGACATTCAAACTGCGAGGATATAACACTGTTATCAGATAATTGCGTTTATAACTTAAAACGATTACCAACGCTTCGGTTTCAACGCATTTTATTTCATTTACGTTAACGCAAAGTTGAATGAAAAAAACGTCTATACGCCACAATAGTACACTTTCAATAATTTCAAAATACGTTAAAAAATTGTCCCGTTCAATATTACATAAAAAAAGTAGACGGTAAAATATTCTTTTCTTGAATTCGTGAATTATAGATACAAGGACTGTATTATAACAGTGTTCTGGGCAATTATATATCATAATTATATTATATATATATATATATATATATATATATATATATATATATTTGTTGCTCTTATTAAATATATATATATATGCTAATCTAAACAACAATTAATATCTCTGTTCCTTTATATATACCCCGCGGGTCATCATTAGATTTGCTGAGAGCTCTTTGAAATGAAATAATCATTTGAGACCAATAAAATAAATTCAGCTTGACGCCTTGATGAATTGATTATATATATATACTGTGGCGACGTGTATAATATTTATCTTTTATTGAATCCCGCGATGAGAGGCTCGATCAAAACCTCGATCAAAACTTTGCTTTCCCGCGCAAAGATATATATATATATACACGGCCGGATCATTTTATTGAATTATTGGCTATAACAAGCGCGGATTTTCGTGCGATAATAGCTTTAAGTTATCTGTGTCAAGAGTTTACAAACAGTATTACAATGGAAGGGTAAAATGTAGAACGAGGCTGGTTGTTTAAAAGGTATAATACTTGCTTTAAGAAAAAAAATGGCCAACATATATTTTATATGTGTGGACGGGAATCCTAGAATCGTTATTACGCCTGTGCATTATATACCGGTATATTATTTCGTCACGTCTGCCCGACACGGAGAGGAGGGTTCAAGATTTATTTGGACATTCTGCACGGGATTGCCTGCAAATTTTCTCAAATTTCAAATATTGGTTGATATGCAATTCAAGTTAATTGCAAGTTTATACGATGGTGCATTTATATACATATACTTTAATAAAAGTCGTAATCAGTTTGATTTTATTTCGCAAAAATTGATTTACAGGCAATTTTGCTATTATAGCCCTAAACTTCGTTTTGTGACGGGGAAAACAGTGGAAAAATAAAACGAAAAACAGAGCTCGTAAAAACGAATTCGATAGCTTCTATAACAAAAAATATATTCGAACATGTTGGATACACGGTTACAAGATTTCACGTTTGGTTTAGTCCTTATATGTTACGCTGCGTTCACGCACGATCCGTAAAGTTAACATTTACGGCCTTGTAACGAAAAATAAATCAACTAACTTCTATCCAATATATGCTATCGTACACCTCGTCCGCTATATTGTATTTTGTTCGGTTTTGAGGCATACACGAGTGCTTTTATTAAAGCTCGTCGAAGCCACCATAACGGTACAAATTTAGAAAATAACGAGCGGGGGGAAGAGAGAACAGACGACCTTACACCGATTTAGATACATTAACTGCCCTATTTCTAAAGCGTTCCAGCTTTGACATATGGAATTCTTCGACACGTCTATAAAAATTGACCTTTCTCAGTTGACGCGAGGAGGTTTTGAGACAGAAAGATTTCCCTAGTGCCATAGTTTCCGTCATAAGTGTACACCAAGCTGCAATTTCGAACGATCCCTGCATTATTAACTTCGAATGAGCACAGTCGCGCGCCGCGCCGCGACGTACCAAACTTGGGACCAATCTACTACTCGTATAGATTCGCGTCACACTGCACGTCCGTTCGCCACGAGTACATTTGGCACGACGGAGATACTATAATAAAACCAGCGGTGTATAGCTGAGCGAGCGTGTAATTTATTGTAAAACAGTAGCGTAAATTACTGTATAGGGGGGATTCCTGTGATAAAAATCACTGCCTGAATATATTTTATTTATAATATTCTACTTTTTCTCAGATTGAAATTTAAATGAATAACTGAGTTTGGTGATTCTTCAAAAATCTAATTGTTATACTGGAATGTAGCTATATATTTTTATAATAAGTATTCTTTCTTTTCCGTATATATAAAATATTTCAATGAACAAATTGCATTATATACCTTATCCAATAAGTATAATCGCTTTTAAAGCACTTACTCAAATGTCTCTCTCTCTCTCTCTCTCTCTCTCTCTCTCTCTCTCTCTCTCTCTCTCTCTCTCTCTCTTTTCCATACAATTAAACTAATTCAACGTAATTATAAAAGCACAAGGCGCCCATATATATATATACTGAGATCTCTGCCCGGATGTACCGCACCGGATGTACAATTAGCTATGGCGATGTCCGCGCAACTTAGTGCGGGAAATTGTAACAAACGAGCGCGTCTGCGAGAATCTTAACTGCCGGTGCGCATTATTTCGAGAGGAGAGGGGGAGAAAAGCGCGTGATAGTATGAAAAAATACGCGGAAAAAATGTACAAGTGTGTGTATGTATATATAAATATTACTAGCGTAAGAGCGATGGAACTTTTTCGGGGGGATTTTGGTCGCTGCAGCTACGCGCGCATCTCGCGCGAGCTTGAAAAGCTCTATACGAGGCCTTGTGCGCGAACGCGCGCTTTCAGCGAGCATCGGTGGGCACAGCACGCGACCTATAGCTGGCGAGAGAGCGAATCAAATCAAAGGGGGCAAATTGAATTGCTCTCTGCATCACTGATCTTTTTCATCCTCGCTAATTTTACATCTCGCAATTACTTTATGTACGCACGCATTTATATATACAGGTGCATATATACATATATATATATATATATATATATATATATATATATATATATATATTAATATGGCTGAAAATTGTATACACGAAGAACATGTTTTAACAAAAATTATAATTGTTTCCTTTGATTTAACAAAAAAATCTTAAAAATTAAAAAAATAACAGATACTTTCTTTGATTTTAGTAAGAAAATATTTGAAAATTTATCTGAAACGATGGTTTTTAGATTTTTCAGTGTAATCCAAATAATGGGTTAATTTAACGTTTCTTAAATGCTTTTATATTGCATAAGCAATACTTAAATCTGAATATTTTACTTTACAAAAATACTTGAGAATAATTATTTAAATTATCACTATATACTTCGGAATTGATTCCTCGCATTCTTATGGATTATATCTATATGAAATATATTATTTAGAAATTAAAGACTTGCACATGCATTTAATAATGCATAATCTAAGGTTGTATAACCATAATTTTTTTTAATGTATAATGTAGAAATTTCTTGAAATATAAAACAGTAGACAAAACGTAATACCTGAAATATTATACATTCACTACATATAATCTAGTATTCAATATTCTTCATTACTAAATGACAACCAATGCACAAGCCGGATAACTTCAATTAATAAATATATATCCCCTTAAAAAGAAAATTTTACAAGTAAAAAGTCTGATGTAAGTAATGTTAGTTTGAATGTATTATGTGTGTATTAATCTTCTAATTTTTGCTGAAAAAAATTTGAAGTGATGAGAGAAAGTCTTGTGCATTGAAACAAAAAAATAAATAATAACATTATGTATTAGTAGATTGCCTTTACAAAGATTTTGAAAAAATTGAATTATTGGAATAGTAGTATTTAAAATGCGCATACTGTTGAGTATATTATATATTGACACTGTCAACAAAGCCAGCACAATCTGTTTCGCGAAGAACAGTAATACGATTAAGGAGTAGCTGCGAAAAGCAATACAAGTCAATGTTTGAGAGAAAGGGTAGATAAATTCAATTCCCGCTAAACAAAAGCAAAACATTTCACATCCACGTTTAGCGGTGAAAAATATAGCACAACTCCTAACACATCCCTAAAGTTTTCGATGCAAAAATAACGCTTGGAGTATTTTACAACTTGGATAATTGCTTGGATTTTATGCATAAAACAGATAATGAATTAGTTATTCGTTACCCTCGCCGATATCTACTAGCTTACTAATTAGCACAACCTTAAGAAGAAAAAAAACAAAAAGAAATTCAACCCGTAGTTTTGAGAAATTGAATTACATAAGAAAAATTATAATTTATCATATTGATTTATATTTATTTCATTTTAATAATTGAGAATGCTCTGTGTGCAAAACTTGCTTTACGCAACATAAAACCAGAGATGTTTGCACCAAGTTCAATTCAAAATCAATCCGTCACCAATAATCCGATAAACTGTACTATTCGTAAATTCTTTCGAACTTTGGATGGTGATGGAATATTGAACTTAAGATCTACAGCAGCCTTGTCGCTGAAAATATTTGAATGGTATTGTTAACTATTTTGCTTTGATCTTGCAATTTTTTAAAACCTATCATACTCTCGTCACTAGTGATAATTGTACAATATGTTTACTTCGACATTTGAAACTTCGCGTGTCTTCTAAATTAAAATAAACGTAATTTTAATTGAATTGATCTTTTGTTGCAGGAAAGATCGGTCTATTTTATCTAATTTTCTATGGAATATTAGCCGCTCTGGTTGCTATTTGTTTCTGGGGATTTTTTCAAACGATCGACCCAAGGAGACCGACGTGGCAACTCGAACGTTCAATTATCGGCACAAGTCCAGGTAAGTGAATGCAATTCTGAGCAGATAAAATCATTATGTTTTGAGTTTCAAATCGATATGCGTATATTTAACTGTAGAGTAGATTATTTTGAAAACTAAAGAATAAAAGTTTAATAGAAATATGAATATTTCCTTCGTAACTAATCAACTCTAAAATTTTTAACTATTATGGGCAGAATAGTGTGAAAACCGTTGTAAGTAATTTAAGAATAGATTTAATTATATATCTAATAAAAATAAATAAATATTAAAATAACAATTTTGTAATTAAAGTAATCAACTTGAATCCTAATATTGTCTATATTTTTTAAAGGTCTTGGATTTAGGCCACTGCCGCCTGTTGCTAATGTCGAGAGTACACTGATTTGGTACAAGGGAACGAACAGAGGAAATTATCAGCATTGGATTGAATCGCTGAGAAAATTTTTGGAAGGTAAATAGAATTTTGGTTATCACTTTTTGATAAAAAAATATTTAAAAATTAAAAAAAAAACAATAAATACTTCAAAATAATTATTAATCATAAATACGATCGAATATATCGTGTATTGAATTTTTTTTCATTGCCAATATACAAAGAGCCGTGCGCTATATAAATTAAAATTAGACGATTGAGCGACAAAAACTTTTCGATTTATTTCAGTTTATCGCACGCCTGGCCAGACACCAGGCCGTGGTGCGAATATTCACAATTGCGATTACGATCATCCGCCGGGGCCCGGGCAAGTGTGCGCCGTCGACGTGAAGAGCTGGGACCCCTGCACGGTCGAGAATCAGTACGGCTATCACAAATCTGCACCCTGTGTGTTTCTCAAATTGAACAAGGTAGGCTGTTTTGGACCCTGTCGCCGCACTATATTATAATGTCCCCGGAATGCAATTGACGGCATTCTCCGTTCAACTATAGAATTTCCAGTGTAAACCAACGCCGAGAAAAAAATCCTGAGCCAATCGTTTATTGATATTTTACAAACCTTTTCAATCGTTGGAAGTTATTTCTTTATTTTCAATAAATTAGATTTTCAAAGGACAAGGAGAAAAACTCGCGTGTCCTGAGAGCATGTGGAATTTAGGAATAGTTTAATTAAGATTAATTCTTTTTCACTAAATTTGAGATCAATTTGAATCAATGAAATTTCATAAATAATCTACTTTATGAAAACTTGATTAAATATAACCAATAAAAATGTTAAATATGTTCCTAAATAATTGAATAAGGATTTCTTTTAAAAGTACTTTATAAAACAATAACTAAATAGACTTTTCCTAATTATCATTTGTCTTAAAAAATATATGTTATCTAAATGAGATATTTTATACTAATTAAACTTAATTTTTAGATATTCGGCTGGAGGCCCGACTTTTATAACGACACGTCGGCGTTGCCGCAAAAAATGCCGGAAGATTTGAAGAGGTATATCAAGGGAAAGGCACACAAACGAAACGAACTGAATACGATTTGGGTATCGTGCGAGGGCGAAAATCCCGCGGATCAAGAAAACATCGGCCCCGTAAAGTTTTATCCGCAAGCGGGCTTTCCGGGATACTATTATCCCTACGAGAATTCGGAAGGTTATCTCAGCCCATTAGTTGCCGTCCACTTTGAAAGGCCACGAAGTTAGTATATTATTCTTGATTAACAATTAACGCAATTAACCCGAAGCGCTTATAAATTGCCGCGTTACAGTGTCCCTTTTGTGCTGCGGAGAATGATAACTTATTTTTAGTCCTCTGCACAATTGCCCATTTATTAAAAGTCGCCGGGAATAATCTCGTTATATAAGCCATGAACAATAATTAACCCTTATACAATGCGAGAGCCGAGATTTTAAAAATCAAAACAGTTTATCGCTTCCGTAACTGGCTAAATTCGGAAAAGTATCCTTATAATTCAAATGTAAAGAACCTTCCAAGCCATTTTCGGGGTGGAGTAAATTTTACCGAATGTCCTACCTTTTTTGATCTTACAGTCTTTTTGAATAATAATATAATTAAAATTTGCTAATAATAGTAAATTTATTCTTTTTCTTTTGTAATAGTAATTGTTTAAATTCAGATTCTATGGAGATGATTATAAATAAAGACGATCTGACTCGTTATATTAATATAGCAAATCATTCTATAAAGATCATTCTATAAGATCGATAAAAATATTTATTTATATTAATATACTTTATTTTCAGATTCAGAATTGCAAATATTAGATATCTAACTATTTATGACTATATCTTACTAAAAAATTAGTATATGCAATTTTAAAGTCATGCGAGATCGGAAAACCATGAATAATAAAAGAAATAAATAAAACTTGCATCTGTCGACAAATTTTTTTCGGCAAATTTTGCTTTTTTGCAAAATTATCTTTCGGTAAAAGTCTATTCCGAAAAATTTACCCCATCCGCTATTATCGTGGCCCTGCACTTTAAAACATTGTCAAAATATTTCAAAATATTTTTCTATATTTTCGTGATAACATTGATACCATTTCTCCGATCTTACAAGACTGTTAAAATTAGTTATGTAGTTATGACAGATGACAGATTAATGAGAGATATAATAGTAGTTGTTCACATTTATATGAAACAGAAATTTTCAGAATTCGTATGCATATTAGTATAAATATCGCATACTACATCTCTCTCAATATAAAATTAAAATTAAATATTAAAATATATAACTGATAAGGATCCCATACAGTACGAAAATATTTATGAAAGACCTCTAATAATATTATCAAAGGATTCTGAAAACATTATTGTGAATGACTTTTAAACGCCAATCATGATATTACAAGAATGCTTACAAAAATCTTTCTAAAATAATTCGCGAAATAGAAAATAAGAATTATTTCTGAAAAAATATCAAGAAAGATTTCTGAAGGAATACGAATATTCTTTCTTTGGAGGCTTTATAAAATAAAGATACTAGATTTCTTTTCTATATGAAACTGAAAGCAGAATTCTTTGAAGTTCGCTTTTCAAAAGGATTCTCTTTTAGAAAGATATTCTATTTAACAGCCTCATAACAAATTGACATTTTTTGCAGCTGGTATCCTGATTAATGTCGAATGCAAGGCATGGGCAAAGAACATTTATTTCAACAGGAATGATAGGATCGGCTCTGTACACTTCGAACTTCTCATAGATTAAGAACGATCTTAGCATTACTTTTGTTCATTCATCGATCGCATCTATAATGGACGTAAATCGCGCTTATGGATACATGTTAAGAAATTTTTATTTCTCTCGTCATGCACCAAAATTACTCATTGTTTACAATCAATTTTTTCAGAGAATAATTTTAATATGTCAAACATAAATTAATTATGTTCTCCTTTAATTAACACATTCGAGTGAATGCATAGCAGAATTAATATATTTGGATTATAATTGTAAAATAACTATATTGATTCTGAGAATATGTAAAATTTTAAAATTATATAAAGTATTTTTAAATATTTTCATTGATGAAAATTCGTAAAAGAGTATGTAAATTTTCTGATTGAAGATAGAAATAAATATATTTATGAACATACACTAGAAGTGTATATTAAAATATGTAACTGAAAAAAAATTACAGAAACGGTTACCCAATGAAGTATAATAATTATAGTTCTAAGGGTTAGTTATGGCCTCAACATCAGTTCTATTATTATTCTATGATTAACACTATGTAACGTGTTAAAAATAGAATTCGCGTCTGCAAAGTCAAACGATCAACAAATAAACAGCGACATGTAACAACTCTAGCCTTTCAACTGAATAATTACTTGCTCATAATTGTAAAGTAGAATATACAGGCTACAGCGGGCTCACTTTTGCAAGTATTAAATATTTTTTTCAGCGACTTGTATAACAATTTTGAAGAAAGTGTTTGACACTGCGATAAACTCTTTATACAGTTTTGCGCAGTATAATTCGCTAATTATAATTAATTTCTCGTAATCAGTAAATGGAAGAGATTAAAAGAGAAAGACATTCCGTCGTTCTATACTTGCAGATACATCGTCAAATACCGAGTAGCATAATTATAGATTATAGTAGCGCATGTCGCAAAAGTTGATTTTAATCGGTCAAAATCGGTTTTGTGACTTTCAAAATAATTATGAAAATAATTCTAAAGTAGCAAGTATCTTAAAGAATCTCTGTGTGTTTGATTTAATTGTATATTTTTTAATTATTATTATTATTATTATTATTATTATTATTCTTTAATTATTATTATTGCGATTATTATATTATTTATTAGTATTACATTATGATTATTACTATTAACGTAAATCATGATATTACTTTCGCAAAAGACGAAATATATCAGCGAGCTAAGAGAACCCAAAGTGTTGTTTTTTTATTTTTCCATCAATATTCATGTGTCTTTAACATATTTCAAAGTTTCCTTAATAAAACTAGTAAGTGCGCGATTTTCATGCTGAGAAAATAATTTCTAGTAAAAAATATTATTATATTAATTTATATTTATTATTTTCTATATTATTTTATGAACGCTGTATATGTATACGTGTCAACGATTACAAAAAGACTTTTTTGAAATATTTTTGGAAAATACGTTTTTTCAACGTGTCTATATGTGCGATTTATGAGCATTACAATGACATTACTATGTAAAATTTATTTAATTGTCGGTACAATAGTGGAATAATCACGTGATATAAGAATATTTAAAATCTGCAAGCAGTAAATCTTGTACTCTTCGCCGGTGCATCAGTGTGAATGCGTAGAGGTTTAATATGTACGAAACACATATCGGGAAATTACAAAAGCTAATAATCAGAATTGATCAGATTAATATGTCAATATCTGATGGCTATACTTATTATTTTCAAACCGTAAGTCTTTTGTCCATTTGAATTATACATTTTTTAATAATAAAATAAACTAATTTTTTTAACTACGATAAACAAATGAATAATATATTATGATATAAGGGAAGGAAACAGAAGTCTCGCAAAGGTTATGTCTGCCACCCGAGGGTAGCGAAGGCATGAATTTATTAATACCGGAACACACGTTTGCTCCCTCGTGCAACATATGATACATTTTCACACTCAAGATACATTGTACAATTTTTTACGGCTATTTCCAGGAAGTACAATGTTATTGTTTTACGAGATAATCGCAGTAGATTGTACTTTGTGCCCTGAGTGTTCAGAAATATTAAATATTTATATTTTTCGTTTAGTTTATCACTAATTGTATAGGCTTTTATGTCTAGTTACGGGCTTTCACTGTAAAAAGGATTGGTCTTTTAATTAGACCAAAGAATAAATTACATTGTACAAAATGTTGTTGCAAATTCAGTAAAATTAAAAAATACAGACAATTTAACTAATTTAAATTTTTTATGCAAAATGCAAGGAATTTTCCTAAATGTTGCATACAAAACTTAAAGGATTGCTAATATTTTTATTTCTGAAACTTCTAAATTACATCATACTATATAGTACAATAGACTTTTTTAAAATATAATGTCTCTGAATTAATTAACCAATATAATCAAATTTCATATATCTGGAATTATCTAGTGTTCATTCGAAACAAGTTTTAACGCGTTGTTATTTTTTATTTTAGTATCTTATAGAATGCGTATACTTGTTAAAAAATAAAACAATTTGCGATAGAAAATAAATTTTTTTTAATATCAAATTTTTTTACGTTTTTTAATATCACATAGATGCAAAGATAAAATTATAAAAAAATAAAGATAAAATAAAAAATTATGTTTCATGTGCTTTTTCAATTACTTGATATGTAACAACTTAATTATTCAAAAATTCAGTTGAAGAGTTTTCTAGATTATAGTACTGCGTTATTATTTAATTTTTAAGGTTTTGCAAGAATTTTTTACTGCTTCTAAATATTCTCATAATTAGTTTGGTGATGTTAATGATGTATATTATGCAGAAACAAATCTTTTACACTAAATTAAATTGATTTATAATACTTAAAAATGTTGAAACATCAGATTAATTTATAATGCAGATTATAGAAATAAGTAAAATTATTAAAGTACATTAAATTATTTTAATGCAAGATAAATTTGTACGTATGTAGTCGCTTAGAAAACGAAAATTTGTGCCAAGTCCGTATGTATACACTTTCTGGAAAATCTTATTTCGCTTAAGCTTATCAAGCTTATTAAATATATTTAAGTTTATATTTCTTTTGTCTCAAAATATCTCAATAATTACCTTCTGTGGAATATTTGAATGATTTTCAAATTAAATATGCAAATAATATAATGAGGAATCAGAACTGTTTCAATAACAATAATATTTAATAAGTATATATGTAATATAATAAATGACTTTACCATAGGTAAAATGCTATATGGATCGTTGTATAATATATTACATATAATAATATTCTCATGAGATGCTGCGTATCGTTTCCGAACCGATATTCTCGTCATTTAAAATTATATTACTTTGTAAGACCAAATGCATAATGAAAAATGATTTATTGAAATAGAACATTATATTACTGAAAAAAATAGTTTATTTACATAAGAATAGTACATACAGACCTGCATAATTATTTCTCCGTGTTCCTGTGCTCTTTAACTCTTGAAGTAATTTCAATAATCTTTCATACTAAACAGTATATAATTAATAATTTAGATTTATTTCTTTAGCTGGTTTTGTCATTTTCTATATAATAACTAATTCGTATTTTCTTTATAAATATAATTTACAAATATTCAAAGAAATATTTTTATTTCGAAAACATGTAGTTAAAGCTTGTAGCCATGAATCATTTAGAAGGGATAAAAAAATTTATTAATTAAAATTGTACATTCTTTTGGAGCTTCCAGAATAAATAATGAGGTATTATTTCCAGTATTAATTTTATCACTGTCAGTATCAGTATGTGAAATATTAGATAACTTGATGTGCAACTATGAGTCTTTACTTTTTCTAATGGATATATCTTAGTGAATTCCATTCGTTAATTAAAAATATAAAATTATGAGGCCTTCAGCAGGTATCTATTGGAAAACAACTGTTTAATGACAATATAGCTTTTTACTCAATTATACTATTAAGTTTATCACAATATGATGTACATTTGTTTTTCATATATATGTATATTGTATGTATGTATATACATTGTATGTGCAAAAATTTGTTTTTCATGTTATATCAAAAATTAACATTACAAAAATAAAATGTATGTTAACAAGTTTGCCTTGAAAATCTTATTTTGTTCACTGAGTCATTTATTTTATTACAAAATTAGCAGTTAAATATTTATTCTTAAATACAAATATGATAATACAATAATTAAATATATTTCACAAAATTTATATACTACGAATCCAGCGCAGTAATATTTATATACTTTCGCGATAAAAATTACATTAACATTTTATCACTCTTCATATCATTTAAGACTACTATTTTTTTGCTATGAATCTACATTGCAAAGAAAAATTATTTAGAAAACAGCAGTTCAGTCATAAATTAACTTATATATTCTAAATTGGTGTAAAACTTTCTATCATTTTTTATATCTATTTCAACTCTTTTATTATGATAACTTGTGTCCATTAACGATTTTAATGGAAATAACATTTATCGGCGAAGTATATTGTAGATTTCAAACAAATTCTCCGCTGACATTATATTTTCTTGAACAAAAAATCCTATTTATATGAGACATATATACAGTTATATCATGGTTGGTATTATGATTTCTTTGCGTCTTCGCATTTCAGCTAAAAATAATTAATTTGCTTACAATTCCCATTCAAAGCTTAAAATTTGTTTCATTCCATTTATCTGTCTACCTGTCTATTTGTCTGTCTGTTAGTCTGACTGTCTGTCTGACCCTCTCGCTCTCTCTCTCTCTCTCTCTCTCTCTCTCTCTCTCTCTCTCTCTCTCTCTCTCTTTTTCTCTCCGCTCTCTTAATTATAGGTAGTAAAAGATCTTCAGAAACTTTTACAATAAACTGACAATAAGATTTAATCGAGGTAAACATAGCGATAGCTTTAGTGAGGAAATAAAATAATTAAGTGACAGCTGTTATCATTATATAACTTTTGCCAACTGTTACAGAAACTCGTATGATTTTAAATTTACTTATTATTAAATCTGCATAATTATTATAAAATTTAATATGAAATATAAACTTTTGTTTACACGAAAATGATATTTTACTTATTTATGCTTGCTATAATTCTTTAAAAATAAAATAAGTATAAAATTAACTTATAAAAATATAAGTAATTCATTTGAACAAAATTTAATTCTGCTGCAGTAATTTTGTATAAGTTCATAACGTATGATTTAGCGAATTGTTTGTACAAAAACATAGTAAATATTTTAAACAATACAATTGAACATAAATTGAAAAGACACAAGTAAATAATTAATTTGAAAATTGGAATAATAACTTAGTTTGGTAATAGAATGAAATTTTATTTTTAGAAAAAATATTTTGTCAATTTAATTGTCAAAGTTCACTAAAGATATTATCTTCAACAAATATTTTTATGTTTTATTATTATACTAATAATTCATTAATAGTACGGTTCATTTAATAATTAATTTTCTTGAAACAGATTTCATCATAGAGATTGATTATCGTAAGTACATCGCATACAATATTCTATCGTCATCATTAACTCAGCATCATCAGAATGAAAATTATTCTATCTTCATTGTCGGTATGTGGAAATAGATGGGCAGTTTTTCTTAAAATTATATGTAGCACTATGTGAATATGTATTAATCGTCTATCATCAATTCAAAGTGAACCGCACCTTTTTTCTCTCCTTTAATAGATGAATAAATTATATTTTTTGCCCATGCTCGACATTCCACGTTGATAATTCTGTTTCCTGCAAAAAAGCATTTCTTTCATTGTTATTATATTATAATTAGTTAGTTGATCCATCGTGAGCTGAATGTTTTAAAAATTATTTTATTATAAAGACAACGATGTATAGAAATGTTTGATGGATATGATGAGAAAGGTTAAAAATGGCATAACAAAAATTAAAAATAAAAATAATCTATTAAAATGCACTTTTATTTACTTTTAATCATCCATAGTCCTTAATCGATAGTGCCTGATAAAATTAGTATGAGTATTTTTCTTTGTACATGCTTTATGAAATAGTTCTGGTTCATTTATGAGATTATTTCAGATTTTATGAAATTAATGAAGAATTTAATTTTTCATAAATTGTTAGAAATAAAGACTAGGTTTTTGCACATAGATAATTTTAATTAACCAATTTGACATTGTAATCTTACAAATAGAGAATGCTCATGCAGCTATTACAGTTCTAGCATATGTAAAATAGTACATTGTGACACAAGGGAGCAAAATAGGCATTCTCCGACGAGGGTATGTTTGCCGCCCGAGCAAAGCGAGGAATTATAAGTTTGTTAATAATCTACGCTCAAATTAAAAATTTAAAATATTTAATAGCATAATAAATAGAATTTAAAATTAAAACTAATTTTAAAAAAGATATAGATCATTTTTAATACTTAAAAAACATAAGAGTTTTTATAATAAATGTCAGATAGAATATAAATTTTATTTTATTTTAAAATCTCGAATACCAACTGAAAGTGCAAAAAAAGGTCGAGCCCGCGGTCGACGGGCGCATATACTCGTAAGTGTAAACATCGTAAATGTCAGATGTTACGCAGGCACAGAAAACTGAGAATCCTACTGAACTACACGGTTCCATTCATTCACTTTTCCTCCCATGGGGGGAAAAGTAAAATTCTGCTTTCTGATTGGTCGGGAAGCGGCCATAAACACTTTTCCTCCCTAGGGAGGAAAAGTAGTATTTTGTTCCTTCTAGACAGCTGCAGAAAATCGTATTTTGCGCCCCGAGTGCGGGAATAGTACATTTCTTACCGGCTATGGAAAGGCTTTATTTACGAAACGAGAGGTTTGCGGCCCGAAGCGAAACCGAGGGTTGTAACGAGGTTCGTAAAAAAGTCTTTTCGGACTAGGTAAGGACTATATTTTTCCTCGTGAGAACCGGAATCAAGCGGTGAAGGTGCGATTTGTAGGTTAGAATGAGGAATAATAATTTGCCTTAAAATTAAATCAAGAAATATTATAATAGTATGGCAACTTGCATAAATAAAACGATATTAATATCACAATTAAATTTATGCTTACTCTGTGGGCGTTTGAAGTGTACCGCTACGACAGGACTTAAATACTCGAGATGATGTTTATAGGGATAATAATATCCAGGAAAACCGTGAGATGTTGGAAAGTATTCCATATCTCCGATCGCTTCTCTATCAGCTGGATTTTCACCCTGGCATGACACCCAAATTGTGTTTAACTACGAATAAAATAGAAAAATTAGGGAATACGTGAATAGGCATCTTAAAATATTATTTAATCAATTGTAATTTATTCTCGATTATTACTTTAGATTTATCAGCCTGTCTTATGTACTGCTTAAGATTTTCCGGCATATCTTCGGGCAAACTTGCACTGTCATTATAATAATCAGGGGTCCAATCGTATATCTGCAAATAAATAAATATTGGATGTTAATAATGTTAATAATGGATGTTAATAAACGATCGCAAGATTCACATAAAACCTAACATATTTACAAAATTAATTTAAGCAAGTCAAACTAAATAACTAATTAATTTTTAATGATAAATAATAGGATGAATATCAATGATCATTAATAGTTCATAATTATTAAGATATACTTATATATGTTTGCTGTATAAACTTCATATAGGGGTTTGAGTAAACTCAAATATGTAAGAAAAAACTTATATATGTTTATTTATATCGCAATACTGAATACAACTTATAACCATCTCATTAAATTTTATTATTAATTTTTATAGTACATAGCTTTATTAATAACTTAATTGCATACATATGTTCATCGAAATTAACCATTTGCAATTTGAAAAAATTATAAAAAGAAATATTTTACGGGGCAATGCGTTAAAAAAATTTATTAAATTCAGATTTCCTATATTAACCAAACTTCATTAAAGGCAATTATATACTATAAAAAATTAATAATCATAAAATATGAGATAATTTGTTACATGAATTATTGTAAACAATAAATATGAATATAATCATTTACTAGAATATAGGTAATTTATATAAATATTTACTGGAAAAATGTGTTTTATGACAAATATATACGTATAGTAATTTAAGCAATTGGCAATTCATCTAAATAATTTTTTTTCAATAAAAATGCTATATATATATTACAAATAATAATATCGTTTTCAAGCAGATTTTGATTTTAGCTCTTATGTGTATATGCACTTAAAAATATCATTATATACGAGAAACACGACGAATCACTACTGTATCCTTATCTCGACCTAGTAAAACAGAGAGCGCGTAAAGGTATAATACGCATTCGCTCGTATGTATATATATATATATATATATATATATATATATATATATATATATATATAGCTGTGCATACTTATCGATTTTTCATTCATGACGATAAAGAAGATATATCCCAAAATAGAATTCCCGCGTCAGCGTCGGTCGCCAGCACGGGGGAAGTATATATATATATATATATATATATATATATATATATATATATATATTACATAAAAGGCGACATCAACGTCCAAGTATAAACTTACCCTGTTAAGCTTAATGAAGACGCAGGGTGAGGAATTATTGAAGCCGTAACTCTGGGACGGTGAGCAGGGCCCCCAGTTCTCCAGTTCTATAGCACATACTTTGCCCTCCTTGGGTGGTTTGTCGTAATCACAGATCACCTGATTGCGACCGGCATTCGGAAGTTTCGTCTTATTCAGATAATCTAAGAGCAACATTAGGATTTTTTGTTATATCGAGTATATCCAATAGTTCTAAGATATATTCGCAACAATTATAAGCGGCAATATTTAAGATAACAGAACGTATATATAAATTTAATCCAAATTTTAAGTGTTTAATACAATTCCTCTACTAATATATATCAAGTTTAGAATTCAGTACAAGAATATGAATGAAAGAATGTGGAGCCAATATTAACAATCTGTATTTCAATTTCCGTTAAAATATTAAGAAAGCAGCAATAAATGAGGCTAGAGTTAAAAAAACTATTATCTCTTATTGGTACATAATCTAGTTGTGAAAAAAATTGAATTAATCAATATATACAGTTCATATTATAATCTATTATTAGTTATAAATTGCAACCTGTAATTAATGAGAAAATATTGTGATGAAACTAATAAAGTTTTAATTTTAGTTCGTACTCACTCTCAAGAAATTTGTCCAAGCGCGAGATCCATTGTCGAATCTGCGTAGTGTTTGTCGTTGTATACCATATTAATGAGCGCTCCTCAACTGTTTCAGGTTGTGGCCGAAATCCTAGACCTGTAAAAATTAGAAATATTATAAAATCTCTATCGTGAAATTATGAACTAATACAGTGGAATTTCTCTAAAAATTTAAGATCATCTTTAGTTAATATACTATCATGAAATAGAGAAGATAGAAAAATTACCTGGATTCGTTCCTATGAGACTGCTGTCGAGGGTATACTTTGGTTTATGTTTATCTAAGGTGGCTAATAATCCCATCGCACATACCGCGCATAATGCAGCTAACACACTGTAGAATACTAAGTAGAAAAGGGTTACAGTACCTGTAACATGGATTATTATTAATTAACATGTTAAGATATCAGGAAAAATATTTGAATCAAAGTTACATATATTAATTAGAAGGGAGGGATGAAACATTCTCCTACAATTACTCTTTATTAGAATAGGATTTATAAGTAAGGTTATAAATAAGACTTGCATGGAAAAATATGTAAAAAAACGTTACATGGAGATGAAGGAGAGTAAAAAGTCAATAATATTTGTATTATGTAATGTGAATCCAACACCTTATATAGTATTGTTATTGTATTACATGTTTTGCTTAATATAGATTATATAATATTCACTTTCTTCGTTCTTAAGGGCTCTACAAACTTGTCGATGTTCCTGCTCTGGTCAAGAGTCAGATCATGGGATATCTTCTTCGAAGAGTTGGGATATTTAAGACCTTGACTCCTAGAAAAAGATATCGTCGAGAGCTCTCTCTTAACGCAACTGCCATAGAAACGAGGATGGCTCTACAGGAGGTGTATGAGTGGAAGCTACCGCCACGCCTGCTGACAACTATTCTTAGATGGAAAAGAAGATAAGGCTTTCGGAATTCAGGAATCGAGGCTTCCGGGATTTACCCTTATAAAGGTAAAGCAGTACAGACGAAGGAACTACAAGGACCATGAAATAGCCACATCAGGTGTATGATGCCATATTTTCTGTGACTAGGCAACTAGTCGACCACTAATAATAACTGGGAGTCTCACACAGAGCGTCTGGGAAACTGTGTGCAAACTCTGTAGGGCTTCTCGCATGTATGAAAAATAAAAAAGAGCTAATCTCGAATGAGAGAGATAGAGATAAAAGACTAGCAAGGGTCTTCTGTATCAAAGACTTCTCTCTATTGACCAATATCTGCTATTGTTGTGGAGAAATTTGAAGCTGTGTACATAGATTGTTCAGAATCTTAACGAACTTCGATCACCATTCCTATCCATATCGTTGATCTCTCACTTCCAGTGTCACATTGAAGTGTTTATTGTTAGTTTTTCTGAATAAAAATATGAAGTCGCTTGAGGAGGATGAAAGGACGATGAACATTCTGGAAATAAGGAGAGGAAATAAGAAATTTTCTATAGCGCTTAAAAGAAAGGTTGTAGAAGAAAACAATCCGCGAGTGATGAGACTCGCCAATTCGACTGAACACAGCAGGCAAATGTTCCAAAGATTCGTAGAATATTCTAAATATTGAAATAAATTTACATAAAAATTTTTGCCTTACCGAATATCTCTTTAGAGTGCAACAAGCAGGGTTTACGTGGGTCACAGAATATATTACTTAACAAAAATCGTGGTGGATGAGAGCCACTCGAAGACGGTTCCAACCGCACATCAATCGGAGTTTTTAGGAAACTATCCTAAAGGAAATTGATGACATGCGTGTTGTTTCAAACGGAGGTGAAATCCATTATTTGTATCTCGGGTGAAACTGAGCGTCAGGAAATAATCCTTCGCTGACTGGAGTGTTATAACCCCCATAATCAACACGCCGTGATAGCATTTGTTCCGGTAACTAGAGAATCGACTGCAGAAGAACGGTACGACTAGTTGATCTGCACAGCTAGTCATGCAAAGAACGATCTGACTTTAGTGAATACTGGCAATTCAGACTATGGAGAAGCAGGAATAAGTATAAATAGTGATATTCTTTCTCTCATTTATTCAATAAAATTTATAACATATTCTACTAACATGCAGAAGCGTATGACTAAGCTAAATACAGGTATGTCATTAATCTAAGATCCTCAACTGATCAGGGATACCAGTCAAGAACTAGTAAATTAATTCGACTTTCTGTTATAAATGATCAGCAACGGAACCAAGGCATACATTCTCACACAGGGTATAATCGCAATCTCACTATCAGGCCTAAGTACTGGAGACCTTATGAAGAAAGATTCACTTAGCAATGTGTGTTCAACATTACCTATTCTCATTCCTATAATATCTCGAATTATTTTGCATTACTAGTAGTTATGGGTTAACACTTTTTTAGTTTTTTATTTTAGATTCCAAAATTTGCTTTTCAAATTTTATAGTTGCGACATTAAAGTCCAAGAGATAGTCAGGCCTATAATAGGTTTTTTCATTCCGTCAATCTTAGAATCCATATAATAGAAATACTTTATTACATATTTTTCATTTGTTTTTACATTCCCTCACTAGCAAAGAAATATTGTAACTTGATCACGCAAGATATACGAAGAAAATGGGATTTTGTTCACTGACAAGGATGGTGTACTCGTATATCCACCGAAGAACCAATGGTACATAATAATGAAGCACTGTATCATTATCCTAAACCATTGAGCTTCCACTCCTTGAATTTCAAAATAATGCTGCGTTAATTAATTATATCATTTTTAATTTTCACTACTATTTTATTTAATAAAAGTTTTTCATCTCTAAAATTTCTTCTCATATTTTAAGAATATATTTTTCTCTTTGAAAAAACTTTTGGAGTTTAAAAAATAAAGTTATTGTTTTCGAAAAAAGGAAGTCATACAATGATATATGTTTATGTAATCCAAATCTTTCTATCATTTCTTTTATTATTTTCATTTATTATTATTCTTTCACTACTATAGAATTTATTTGGTAACTTAAAAGAGAATATCTCAGAAACATTCAATACAAAAACTGTTGATTGAAAAAACAGTTACAAACACATTCAGCATGCACATACAAAGTTTTTAATTTATTTAATTTCTATTAAATAAATTGTATGAATCATAATAGTTTTCTAGTATAAATCCAACTCAAAGAATCTGATAATATAGTTTTATTAAATACTATTTGTTACAGACTTGTAAGAAAAACATTTTTTTTCAATGCATCAGAAGAAGTGGAAGAGATTAAGAACCTATAAAAAGCAAAATAACAGTGAAAATTAGAAACTAAAATTAGTTACCGAATCTGAATATAAAGTTAAAGATAGGAGGCTCCGATGGACTAAAATAACTAAAATAACTAAAACGGTACAGTTCAATTTTTATACAATGAATATATTTTTCACCCGTTAATAAGAATTAGTTTTCTAATGGGCGTGTACTCCCCTTATTAGTATGAACAACATTTTAATGTTTTTGTATTTTTTAATTTTAAGATATTTAACTCATATTCCATATTTTAAAATAATTTATTATTTAATGAAAAATAATGGCGTATAACACTTTTGTGCACGTGTTTCATACACCGTTAGGTAAATCCGGCTCTAATAGCAGTATTTTTATGCTAAATGTTTTTATTATTGAAGTCGAGCACGTAATTTTCTATAAAAATTGTCCATTAGCTAGATTTTCTCTTTCTCCACCAAACTTCTAACCAACATTATTTGAAATATGAGATAGATTCAAAGGACTCTCGAATAACCTAACCTCGGATACAGTGATCTGTCGCAATTCTGTATATAATTGTTTAAGAAAAAATCGATATGTATTCATCGTTTAAACCAAGCGTTATTCTTGATTAAAATACTCTAATTTATTCAATTTTAATTATTATTGATAATATTAAGAAATCAGAATAACAAAAAAATTGTAATATTATAATAATTCTTCTGCTTTCTTCAATATATGTTTTGGCACTTGGCCTATTTAGACGATCTCCCTCTTCCCTGTGGAAAGTGACCAATTTTTATATTTTATTTTTCAATTTTACTCAGAATAATCTTCGTTTATAATCATTGATAATAACATCAACTTATTACATTACTTAATGTGTGTTTATAGATTCATTAATGTATAGGGTCACGAAGATATATAGATTAGCTGCAGGAACCTCTCTAGTCTCTGAGAGATATCATGACGTATACGAACGGAAATACCGCAATGTCTGCTCTATACTGACTTGCAGAGTAAAAGTCTAAATATAAATTTCCTTATTCAAACTACGTCCGCGTGGATGCACAAGAAGTATTTCGGTCGTAGAGTTTCGTTAAAAGGTTGCCCCATCAAGTATGATCGTACCAAGTGGGAATTCTGGCCAAATTATGTAGCGATCTGTGATTTTACAAAAAGAATGGATATTTAAATTTACTTTAAAACATAATCAATTTCTGAATATTGACAGATGTATTGACTATATGTTAAAATACAAAAGAATAAACTAATGTAAACGGTCAAATCCTAGCCTTAATAATATTTAACTTTACTTTTCAAAACTATGTGTATGTTTAAACACTATTTATTAGGCATATTAAAATGATTCTTGATAAATAATTTTTAATTTCAATATGGTAATAATTTAAAATTATACAGGTATCATTTTTTGCCCTCGTTTCATTAAGCTACAATATAAAATTATAATTTGGAAATTATTTTATTCTTTGTATTTTTCATATTTACTTCGTATTATTCAGAATCAATATAAGAGAAAGGGTCTTGAAAGGTTTCATATTCTATTGAATCAAAATAATGTAAATTTATTGGTAGAGTTGGATAAATTAGACCATATTTATTCTTCTTTATTAATTTGAATATATACTACGGAGTAAATAGGTGCATAGCATAAAGTGGTTGCTTCTATTTCAAGTAAAGTAAATTGGAATAAATTAAACATGATTACATTATTAAGCAAGTGTAATACGATTATAATTACCTTTACAGGTAAATAACATTCTACTTAGTGTACCTATTAAACAAAAACCCAATATGCATCCAATTATGATTCATAATGTTTAATGATTCCAAAATATTCATTATTTGATTCTCTATATAATAATATATAGTTGTCTATAATTTACTTTAATTTTTGTAAAGTGTAATTACTCCGTGAGGATATGTTAAAACTAATCATATGCAGTGCTACAATATTTTTCATTTTTTATATGAAAAAGTCTGAAATCGTTTAAAAAATACAGGATTACAAACCTCGTCATTACAAAAAAAAGTTACATTTTCATTACTAGAAATAGCTTTTCTTTTGCTAAAAAATAAAAAAGAAGGTTGAATTAAAACAAAAGAAAATATAGTAAATAAGATAACTTTAGAGTAATACTAATTTATTATAATAAAAATTATGTATATCAAACAGGATCCACATTAGACTGCAATGCATGCAGTGAGTACACATTTATATACTCAAAATTTTTCAAATTCCCGTTGTTGTAATAAAAGTGGATTTTTATCAATTAATAAGTTTCCCTTCGTTTTCTAAATAAAATTGTACGCTTTCCACGCAGCATCTTAGCCTTCTGGCTTCTATAAGATTTTGCAATGTCGTTCAATTAATGTTACAAATAGAATTAAGAAAAATTTTCTGAACAAAATCAATAAACAAAATCTTACAAATATTAGAATCTTTTTTCAATATTTTTAGTAGAGGTGTACTTTTTATTAACAACAGAAAGAGGTTTAACTTTCGTTTACATTTTTCTTGTACACTACTTTTTTCTGCTTCTTTTTCTTTTAGGAATTACCTACACTTATGTCTTAATATAGAAAGTACGATATAAACAATTCAGTAGGATTCACAGGCGTGAAAAATTAAATATTGATTTTCGTTTCACCTATATACATTTATCCATTTTCAATGCGACAATTACTTTATGACTTGGCGAAGAAGTTTGCAATTTATGCGATTTAGTAAATAGTGATCAATGTTTCTATTCCATTAGCACTTAACTTGTATTAGTTTACAAGCATAAACTAAGAAAAGCTTCCTGAAATGTAGTGATCTGAAAGTTCTATTTACAATTTTAACTTGTTTATGAAAGTATATGCATACTGTGCGATTTTTTATAAGACAGTGGAGGTTTTATAAGGCCATGAAAATATATTTTAAACATATAAGTTGCATTATCACGAGCAGGGTGTAAATATGGTTATATAAGCGATTGCGAACATAATACTTTATATACATATGCCATCTATGTGAAATTTAATATGAAAATTTATTTGATTAATTGAACGATGAGAAAGGTTTTTATAATATGCATAAAAATTTATGCCAGTAATGATGTAGACTATCGATTTAGAATTAATTTGTAAGGTAAGTAATCAATTTATTTTACTAGCAATTATTTTTATATATTATTCAAAAGTTATTAAAGTTATAATTTGATCTAAAAATTCTGAGACTATTTGAAAACCATTAGAAGTTACTCGAATATTTTTTTTTAAAGTCGTTCATAATTCTAAAAATGATTTAGATATCATTTTAGTTTGAATGGAACATTACAATTCTACTATATGGATTATATATTTATCATTAAAAATAATGTACTTTTGATGTACAGTACAGTTGTACAGTTCGATTTAGTCTATAAGAACGCAATTTGATTTTTTTAATTGATTAATGAAATAAGTATTAAATATTAAATTACCTTAAAATTTAATCTTGAATTTAAATTACCATTACGCGCCATTATAACGTCAGGGGAGTAAAGACTAGTTGGGTCTATTTCATTATAAATATTATGATCGTTATGATAATGGGTAACCACTGTATGACAAAACACATTTTTATAAGTCAAGTCGCCTAAGTTTATTATTATTATGTTTATTATTAGTTCGGGAGCACGTGCATCCATATATAAATCGAGATTCAAGCTGTATAAACTTATAAGACTTGTGTATAATTTTGTCATAATACTTATATTGAAATACACTCAATTAGTCTCTAGATGTATCTATGGTCCATCGATCTTATTATCGTGCGTAAAAGAGATTCAAATTTTGGATTATATATTTCGCTTCACAAAAAAATTAATTACAACAAAAATACGCATAATAAACAGCCCTCAATTAAATCTTCTTACTCCATCATAAGTTATCCATTAAAAATAAATTAGAAAAAATAAGATTGTAATATATTGTATTAATTATTATATACTAATATTTGTAGTTCGATCACAAACTATTAATTAACATTCCATATAAATAAACGCTTAAAAAACAATTTTTTGTATTTTTCTTGATTGAATTATATAAAAAATTGTATAATATATTGCATTTTAATATCATTAAAGTTATACTATATAGATGCAGTATAGTGTTATCTCGATTAAGCAGAATTGATGCTTTCAATAATTACAGTAAAAACAACATACGTTATCTATTTCTAGTTTTTTGAGAAGGAGTAGCTAGAAAAGTTACAACATAAAAGCATAATTTTAGAATACAAGATAATTTAATAGAAATTCATTAATTTAAGATTTCCTATATTTAATGAAAAAATATTCGAACAGTATTAAAATGTATTTACTTCTAAAACAACTGAAAAAGAAATGTTTTATAAATATAGAATTTAAAAAATTCATTAAAACAAAAAAATCCATTAAAAACTAATTTTAACGTTATTTTAAAAAATATATAAACTATAGTTTAAGGTGAGGATAACAGTATATATTTAATTTGATGTAAATGATCAATTAAATATCGAACAACTTTTTCATTGTATATTTATTAAATAAATTTTGAAAAATAATAACGCAATTTAATAATTAGAAAAAAACTTTTTTCTTCAAGAAAAAATAAGAAATGATTATTTTTTAATATAAATTATGATAAATAATACTTATAAACTAATAAGTTTTATCCTATACGTTTTTAGACAAATAAAAGGCACTTATATAAACAAATACACATTACTGTTGATTACTATTGTTAATTTTTATAAATGAAAAAGCACTAAATTGATTGAAATCCAAATAATAATTAATATTAATTTTCGAATTATAAGAATTAATTGTATCCATGTGAACTGTCGAATGACTTTTCATGTACACATGC
Source organism: Sycobia sp. Sy_11 (assembly GCA_018907035.1). Lineage (NCBI taxonomy): Eukaryota > Metazoa > Arthropoda > Insecta > Hymenoptera > Epichrysomallidae > Sycobia > Sycobia sp. Sy_11. The sequence goes on along the minus strand of JACCIC010000241.1, from coordinate 195,992 downwards.
TCAAAAGTAAAACAGATATGCTATTCATTATTATAAATACATTTATATAATGATGATTTTTTATGACCTTCGTAAACTTATATTGGCATATATTATATTACCTATAGATGCAAGTGCAATATTACGTGAACATTGTAATAATATTAAAAAAATAATTTCATTTTTTTTCTAGCTCTGTCATCTTTCGTATTAAATTACTTTTTTATGCAGCAATAATCTGTGATACAATTTTGATTTATTTCTAATTTATCTGAAATTTTACTAGAATAAACTAGTGCATCAATGTCAAGATGGATAAATAAATGTTAATTTAATCAATAATTTCTAGAATACAATGTAAGCAGGTATCGTAAATTTTAATATTAAATTAGACTTTTTATAGCCTATAAAAATAATTGGTGTGAAAAAACCAAAAAGTATAATAGGTACTTGTTCTATAAACAAGAGCCATCGTTTTATTTCTCGTTCAATTAGTACAAAGTATTTATCTCACAGGCTTAATTAGAGAATTAACTTTTCCGTCAAACCGTTTTATTTAATAATATAATCTTTATGAATAAATTTTGTTCATATTTTCACAGTTGCCTATAAATATAACTGGAGGTGTCAATTATAAATAAAATTGTATGAATATTTATATTGCCCTAAATACATTTAATAAATGATAGTGATAAAATACATACATTATCTATACGTATTAAATAATCACTGCGGTAAAAAAGTAAAGAAATTTCAATGAACGTGAATTCATGCCTCGATTTATGTCAATAATAATAACTCACATAATATAATTTAAAAAGCTGAATGACATATAAGCCGAAAAGACCTCTATACAAAAGCATATGTACATTTTATCGAGCGTTAAATAGCAACACTATTGACTAAAATCATATTAAGTCATTGAACTTCTTTACATTCACAATTTATTCAATTTCCTTATTACAATAAGATCAAATGCACAAAGCTACCAAGGAAACTTCATCAGTTTATCAAATTACTGCTGAGATATATGTCACTGAATTATCTCCCAGACATTAATCTAAATAATTCATTCAGTCTGATAGGGACAAAATAAATATTTCACTTTTATATGTACATAAGCATCTGTGAAACTATTTAAAAACGTTTATCAATTCGTGTTATTGGTTATATTTATCTAGTATAACTAAACTTCTTAAAATGTAATTCTGGCCAAGAAAACACTGGAAAATCTTCATGTCTTATAATAAACTAGCTTGTTTTTCAACTATTTCGCCTATATTTTCGCCTATAATGAGTAATTTCTTAACTTTTCATTTACAAGCCTGTCTATGTGACTACGTAATTCATTAAAAAAAGAGTTTTACAGTACACAAGCACTTTACTGTTAATTACATATATAAATGCAATTCATGACTCAAATAGCACAAATAAAAAAACTGTAGATTCGTGTGCATAATGGATGAAAACATAAAATTTTTATCTCGGTCACTTCTTACTTTCTACTAAGGTAATCGAACTTTGATGGCTCTTTAACGAACAAGTAGTTAATCAAGAAAATATAAAATTAAAGTATATTCAAATAAAGGTATCTTCTTACGAAGGTTCATTTATAAGCTGGCTTTTTTTTTTTGTACACAGTTATTTCTAATTTTCAACAAACTTTATTCAATATATTTTTATAGTATATTCAATATAGTTTTATGTTAGCAACAATGTATCCCTCTCTTCGAACCTTGACAACTCAATATATAATGATAAATAAATAAAAATTTAAACAGGTCGTCAAATGTAAATCCTAAATTATAAGAATTCAGAAATAATCTAAATTACAAACTCAATGGTCTTTCTAAATATATATATTCTATTAATAGAGCCGTATATGCACGAGATTGCTTAAAATTGAGGTCTTTTTCGTCCTATAATTTTTTTCATTAAAGTGTAGTTTTTCCAATTTCACACCTACTAATTTAAAATATAATTTTCAATTTATTTAATTTATATGAATATGAAAATGTTTATAATTTTGTATACTCATTTTATAGAAAGTTTAAATAAATAATTATAAATTGTGCTTATGTCGTTTGTTCTGAATTAAATTAATCAATATTTTTATAATTTTTACAGGCTGTACAGTCAAACTGTCCTTGTGTATAATCACCTCTGTAGAATCTGAAATCGAAATTACTGCTAAAAAATTCAATTAAATTTAATTCAATTCAATTAAAACTTAAAAATTCAAAATTAATATAAAATAATTTATATTCTATGTTAATAAAGGACAATCTGACTGCCCCCACCACCAAATTTAAATATACCTTTCAGGTCCGACCTTTTGAACCGCTCTGGTTTATTTTCATATATATAGGATATACATTTAATGTAAATAAATATTAATAATTTTAATATATTATGCAAAAACTTTTGGCACCGCGTTATTCATTTTGACTATTTATTAACATAAATATGCTTCTAAGCATTATCTGATATAATTTAATTAAATTTTTAATATTTTTTTCACATAATATATATATATATATATATATATATATATATATATATATATATATATATATTATAGTAATTAATTACAATACGAATATATTATTGAATGAAAAGATCGTTAGTTAATAAAATAAGAAAAAAAATACATGAACATTTTTTACAATAGATTTACTTTGTCCTGGTCTAAATAATAATTAAAATAATTTATATATATATATATATATATATATATATATATATATATATTTTTATTCTACTTAATAGGATTGTAAGACCAATAAAAATATTTATTAGTTTCATAACTTGATTTTTGATAAATATTTATAAATATAAATTGATACAAAATTATTCTGTATAATACATAAAGTATCATTAAAAATATTTAAATTTATTTTGTCACAATTTAATATAAATTATAAAAGGGGTGTATATCTATAAAAGGTAGTTTAGAAATTATTTACAATATTGTTTGTATAGAGAAAATGAAAAGCAAATTTTTAGAGAAAATGGATTTTACTAAAAAGGTACTTATTTTGATTAAAAAAGAAGGTATTAAAATAATTGTAATCTTTTTGAATCTATATAACTGGAAAATTTGATAAGCTAAATTATAATTAGTTTCTAACGTAAGTTACATAAATATCTATAATAAAGTACTTAATATTTGTGAAAAATTAATTTAATTTTGTATAAATATACCTCATTTTTCGAGTAGTATATTAAAGCTACCAATTACTTAATAATTTGAATGTTTTTGTTATAATAGTAATCTTCAAAAAGTTTTGAAATTTGATGTTATAAAAAATATTTTATTTATATTAAAAGTGTAATTTTCATTACCTTTTCTTCTGACAGTTTATGTTGAATAAAAAGGAATCTATCACTTATTTTCAACTTCATTTTAATCAAAATGTGAAATATTTCAAATAACATGATACGAAAATCACACACGAACGTTATATTACAGTGACTTATTATAACATTTAACATCAATAGATATTGTAAGAGAACCGTACAAATTTCAATCTGTAGTATTTACTCTAATTTACGGTATATTAATTAATTATTGTTAATTATTGTTAATATCTTTTATATTATTGAAATAATTAATATTAAATTTTATACATTTTTCTAATTGAATTTTAATTGCCTTCGAAATGACTTTGTCGTTAGTGCATCGTATAAAACTTCACTAAATAGATTATATTATGAATGACTACATATAGTTATAGCTCATTGTCGAAATCCTGTTTTTCTCTTTTTTTTCTTTAAGTAGATTTGAAAGTAAAATTTTAAATAAGTCATTAGAAAATAATAATTTTTAACAAGAATGGACACTTTTGGATTATTTTTCGAACCGTCCAATATCCAAGATTCCATTCAAATTTAAAATTCAAAAAGATTTGAGCTTCATCTTCCAATCTGTACAAATGAGTTCGAACATGATTCCTAGCCTATTATAAAAGCCTTTAACTTGAAGGCATTAAAATGTATACATTAGTTCTAAAATTAATTAATTATTCATTACTATATTCATATAGAATATGCATTCACATTCTTCTGGTCAAGGATAAAAACATTTATTTCTAAAAAAATATTCATTGTGAATTTGTCGATTAAAAAAATTAATTACAGATCTGCTCGTATTTATTATTATTATTATTTTTTCATTCAATTGAGGCATATCCTTAGAATTTCTTTTATTCAATACTATATACGAAAAACTAAGACATTTTTCATTATATCATTAACAAATACATTTTTATAGCAAAAGTTCTGACGCCAATTCTTAATATAGTCGTATAATATGATGCGATCAATTTCTCAAAAAAAAATTTTTCTGTATTTATTAGCAGATTTTTCATGTAGAGTAATTGAAATTTTACAAGTTTTAAGAATTTGCTCTTATATACAATGAATGAATTAAGAATTATCCAAAGTTACTTTTCCAAAACCTGTAATGAAAATTTTAGTAATTAAACGTAATTCTTTAGAAACATTCATATAGTGTATAAACAAAAACATTACTTTTACATGAGAATTTCATAATGCTTTAAAGTTTATAAATTATGATTTATTACATTTATATCATTAATGATTATTAATTATTTCAAGATATGCATTAAATTTAACATACGTAATGAATTATTGTATATATAATTTATATAAATATGTTAGTAAATTTAGCGTTTTTCTAAAATAATATAATAAAATCGTTACATTTAGTACAACTAATATATCATTTAATCCTGAAATAAATGGGTTGTAACTATAGTGAAGTAAGAAAAAGATCGTACTCCTCGTCCCTGAAAAATATTTCTTAAGAGTTAAATTACTATAATCAAAGTATAATAAGTGTTGAATTAAAGAATCAATCATCATCTCCGAAATAATAAAAGCGCGAGGTGTGCAAGGCTGCCAGATTCAAATCTTGGGCGCATCTAAGAGTATATAAATATAAATCTATAGTAAACAGGCAAACAAAGTTTCCAAAAAACTTCTTACATCATTGTTAAAGGCATCAAAAAACTACAGCCGCTGATTCAAGGTTATTCTACATATACGAGGTTTAATCTTCACGTAACGATAATCGTGAACATACAATACACCGATGTAAATGCGACAATTTTACAGACAAAATTTTTATGCACGATAGAAAAATATTATAATTCCACAAAATCTATATCAATTGTGCCATTGACGTTTTACTTTCTCTCGATGGAACTCATTTGCAAAGTGCCAGATAATGAGATTCCTGAAATGACTCCGAGTGTCAACGTAGACGAGCCTGCTTCCATTTTCTTCTTTATATATAGACAGGAAACACTAAAAATTGATTTTGTATTATATTGATCAATTGATATTAACTAGATTTTTCTGGTTTCGTCACTTTTAAGCGCTTTCCGTAACCAATTTATTAGGATATTGATTTTCACTTGTGTTTGTAGTCGCCTGACACTGTGCATACAGGTTAATTATAGCGCCATTAAGAAGAGAAATATTATACGTCCAAGAATATGGAAGACCAAAAAACGTCGTCAAATATGTGACGATGTACAGAATCTGTGTAAGGTACGGCAACCTTAAAATAATTTTACTTAAAAAGTGTTATTGGAAAATAGATTTTTCAGCAATTGTTTGAAATCCGAAACGAGGTAGTTGACAATATATAGGCATTATAAATGACTGCAATGGTTTAAATTAGATATTGCTTTAATTTTCACATATTAAATACCATAATTTTTACTTTTAATAAAATTAATCGAGAAATTTAAATTTACGCTTACTAAAGTCCGATGTTAATTTTAAAATACTTTGTATAAATTCGAATGACTCTTTTATATTTATTGAACGTTCATCAAAGAAAATATCTATATTATATTCAAGTGTGATTGCAAAGGACTTAAATAAAAAAAATCCACATATAATTTCAAAATAAAATTCTTTTTTAATTTTTTATAATCAAAAGAAATCTATAATTGTATTTACATTAAAATTATTCATGCACAATTATTCACTTGTTAAACAACTATAATTTAACCATTTGAATATTTTCTTTTTTTTGTTAAAATATTCACGGTATTATTTTCATACTAAGAATATTTGCGTTAAAAATCAATACCTTTTATATAATTTGAGATTTATAGTTTTTTCAACAGAAGTATTATAAAATCATACGATTGATCGTTAAGAACAAGAGAGTTTTTATAAGAATGTGTAATTAGTTTCTATCGTCTGTAAAAATCTTCCGAGTATATAGAAATTGTAATTCTAATTAGATTTCATTGCGAGCTTACGACGATATTTCGATCAATAATACCACGTACATAAATACTTATTCACACACGTTATTAAAACAGCTGATATAATTATTTCTGCTCGTTGTCTGACAGCATTGTTTGTATCGAGGTTTTTATCCGGATAACAATGCTTCCCACAAGGCATTTCTTCAATCTCATATGTATAAGCATACATGAATAAGAATTAACTTGGAATAGAATAATATATATATATATATATATATATATATATATATATATATGTATGTATGTATGTATATGAGTCTTGATAACATTTCGCTTGTTTAAAAAGATTTTCATACAATGGTGAATTCATATCGATGTCTAATGATATTCTCAGCAGGGAAACGAAGTTAATTCTGTGATTTAATATTATTATATATATATATATATATATATATATATATATATATATATATATAATATTTAGTCAAAGAATTGTCTTTCGTATAATATGTCTACCAGTTCATGGTCCAACTTTTTAGTAATTCAAACTAAAGGTAGGCCATTCATTAAGCAAACAAGCCCGGTCAATGTTATTTTCTTCATATTTATATACCTATATGCATATTCACACATCTCTAAAATAAACTAGATATTATCCATCGGAATTAAAGGGCTATCAAATCCTGGTATACGTAAAGAAACATCTACACGATTCTGTTTACGAATCGCCTCGCGTCGTAACACCAGATGGACTCGTAGCATAAGTACATACATTTAATAAAACATATACTCGCATCGATTGGTTATTTTTTAAAAATAGCCACGCGAATTGTGACTGCTCACAAATTTCCCTTTCATATAATACTGGGAAAGAAAAAAAGTAGAGCACAATATATTCTTTCGCTGAAGTGCAATACACATTTTTTTTCGTTTTTTTTGTCTTATCTTTACAGCATTTACCTTATATTCAAGATGGCCACTATATGAACCAAGATAAGAAGATAAAAAGAGTAAAAAGTATAACAATAACAATCGTTTTTAGATCGGCAGCCATGTACTGACGTCGGGAAAATAAGTAATAATCAATCATACATATGTATGTGAAATATTGCGTTCGCAAATTCAAAAGAAGAGTCGATTAATTCGCCTTATATATACGAGAAAATTATTTGATCGTTACTGAAAATTGTTGATTACCCAAGCGAGAAATATATATATATATATATATATATATATATATATATATATATACGTGTAATATTATTCCAAGTGTTGTAAATCACGCCTTTTCATAAGAAATTTTCACTGTACGCGAGCCGCCGCACGTTATTTACGGCTCCATAAATATATAAGCTCGATACAATCGCCGCGGCGTTTATACACCGTGCGAGATTTAGATCGTCCGTGGAATAACTAATTAAATTTAAAGAGCGTCTTATTCGAAAAAAAGATGAATAATATTTTTTTCACTGCTGATGCGGTAATAGGATGTTCGTACGAAGCGAGAATCCGATCAGCGTGTTGCCATTGAACAAAGAAAAAAACCCACCTGTCGGATACTACTACCTGATACTATCATATATATATATATATATATATATATATATATATATATATATATATATATATAATTTACAGATAAATATTTGGAAATACTATTTGGAAATACTTTGTCATGCATAAGTAAATAGAAACACTAACATGTGCACTGCTCAAACTAGCCACAGCGCACGCTATATACATATCATAATGACCTCAATTTAAAGTCCGAATGGTGAGAGCAAAAAAATTGAAATCCCGATCGGGAAGCTTTCGAAGAGCTTACGTAATGCGTGTAACGGGCACGCCGGAGCGCGCGGAACCGCAGGGTATGCGCTATGTATCTTCTTACATACACGCACGCACGCGCGCGTATATATATATATATATATATATATATATATATATATATATATATATATAAACATCAGTCAAAAAATTATGGCGTCCCTATGCATTAGTATCTAATTTATCCGTTATCATGTTCTTGAAAAAAAATCTTTTTTATTTTTTAATCAAAACTCGAAATCTCTTATTCTTAAAGTATGTTCTATTTAGATATGATACCATACAAAAAGTAACCTTGAAGTTGCAGATCGGCTTTATAAGCTTGAAAAATTTACAAAATTTAGCGTTATCCATACAGTTCCTTAATTTCTTCTCCGACTGAAGAGAAATCTGGCATATGTTAACTTAACACATTAGTTTCTATTTAAAACAAATTTTTTTTACAATTTTCCCTTGCAATTTTATTTGGCGTTTTTTCATTACAGTGTCTTTTAGGTGTAATTACGATTCCAACCTACGGCTACCAACAATTTTAGTACAATCCGACAAGTACTACGAGGAAGTATGCGTGTCTTTTTGTGTTTCTGCGTTTGTATACGTTCTTGTGTATATTTTTAATGCTTCTTCTTTTTTACGAAATAAATCAGACAGGCACGTACGATGAACTGAATTGACCGATTATTTTCTCGTAATTCTTATCGGATAACGATAAATTGACGATAACCATAAGGCTTACTTATTCCATATGGTATACACTATCTAATTAATTCTGTAAATTCAAAACATTACAATATTCGATCGTTTTTATTAAGTTCAAGCAAAAATTATACAACCCGGCGTGCAATGACAAATTGCATAAATTTTTTTCCATTCGAAAGCTGACTACCTTCTGCTTGGAGATCAAGTTTTCTGTAATCACATTCGAGCCAAAAAACAGAACGTCTATTACAGTTGAAATTATACGATTAAAATAAAAAATAACAAATTTTAGTCGATTTTCGAGAAAATTACAGCGTTTTGAAAAAGGACTGAATTTGAGATTAATCGAGGGACGCCACAGGGTTTTTGAGTAGTATGTATATACAATATATAGTCATTCTTGACATCCTTATATCATTCGGCCGCTCGTTTTTCATCTCGAACACCCGGTTCTCCATTGAAACCATCCCTAGACCCATGCCCTTTTATACGCCGCCGAATAAAATAAAGATATTTATATAGGAGCACATATACATACACGCCAAGCCTTTGTATAAAACTGCAACTCACCCCACATTTTTTTAGTCCTTCCAAGAAAAGTCCGTTTTTTCGAATTGTAAATCGCGTCCCGAAAGCTTTCCCACTTGCTTTTCTCCTCCGGCACTCGCATGAAGTTGTCAGGCTCGTGGGTGCCGTTTACGGACGCCTTTTCCCCGCTCATTGTGATTTATTGAGTTTTCTTTTATGTATGTGTGTACGAGAGCACGGGCAAGAGAGAGAGTGAGAGAGAGAGAGAGAGAGAGAGAGAGAGAGAGAGAGAGAGAGAGAGAGAGAGAGAGAGAGAAATAAAGGAAAAGATTACACAAACACACACTAAAACGAATGAAATCAAGAAAACAGCTCTCGCCCGCAACTTATATAAACTTCTGTATATATATTGTAAAATATTATTTAGAAAGTATCGAATCTGGATCTCGAAATATTCTTATTATGTCGGAGTCGCACGCGCGCGCATCAGAACCGCTACCGGCGAGTGCGATATCACTGCATGAAACTATCGTTCGCAAGCGCCGAGCGCGCACTGATGCTGATCTGTTTCCCCGCACTCGCGAGCGCGCGTACGCCGAGGTGGATGGCGGCCCGTACGCGCATCGGCATCAGTAGTTGCTCGAATAGTATATATATAGGTATATATATCATACACGCGACCGATTCTTTTTTACGATTCCTGCACACGTGCATCCGCGGAACCTTATATACGTATATTACCACAGCAAGTAAGTATATAAGCGTACGTGTATATTTTGCATGGGTACCTGCAGGGCCATTTTATGCATAAAGCTCCAGGCCAGTGTGTGTGTGTGAGCTAACAAATTAATTATGCAACATATGTTTTATATTAAGATGTATTTCTATGTAGTTTTTTAATTATATGATTTCTTAAAAAGACATTCTATCGGTCATCAGTCTCTCAGATGCTTTTTCGATGCAAAACCAACAGTCGCTCTATTCGTTCAAATTTACTTACGTAAATTGTACAAAAAAAGTTGACGTGACATGCATCGAATGTTACATTTACAGTAATTGAAAAGTATTCAGCTCTCGAAAATTCACATCACCTTATATACTTAATGCTCAAATAAGAAGCTGTTTTATATAATACCTATAAGAAATATTAAATCAGTATAAATAAATTGTAATAAAATAGATACATTTTTCAGTTTGGCGCGCCCCCAAATATTCTCGGATCTTGGGCCTCGTAACTTTTGAAGCCGGCCCTGAATACACACTTGCATATACGCATACACACGCATACACGCGCGCACACATACACACGCAGATAATATAAATACGAGTGTGTGCGCATGCGGGTGCGTGCGTGCTACGTAAATACACAGGTCAACGTTCGCGTGTGCGTGGCCCGTACGAAAACGAAAGACGAAGAAAAAGAGTACGATATATATATACACATATAGGTACGTCGCGAGGGAGTTAAAATTGAGCCGATCGGCAACGGCCTCTCGCTATGTATATGGAGATACTTGCAAGTTGAGAAGTAAATATATATATATATATATATATATATATATATATATATATATATATAAATTATGAGTAGCGTTTCCAAAGTGAGAACTGAGGTACACTGAGAATCCTCATACAGTTCAAAATTCAAAGGTTTGAATTCACGTATTTCGCACAGTAATCGTTTATAATATTAATCTTTTACATATCAAATACCAAACTCCTAATACGGCGAGGTACGACCTTTCAAATAAATAGCACATTTTAAAAATTCAACCGTTCTATGGAAGTTTCTCTATTTGGTGCTATATCAACTGACGATACGAAAATACATTACTTATAATATATTTAAATATTACTTGTTATTGTTTTACGATTATACATATACCTATAATTTTATATAGAATTAGAAATGTAAGAATAATAATCACGATAGAGCTGCTAAAAAAGAGAAATTTTTTAACTGTTAATTCAAATTCTAATCCCGATGTTAACTCATCAAAAGAAAACAATTTGTTATTATATATATCTATATATATATATATATATATATATATATATATATATATATATATATATATTATTTTGAATTTTATTTTCTTTTATTAGCTGTAACTAAATTTTTCTCAAATTAAAATTTTAAATATAGTAATTTAAAAATCTGTGTTGTACGTAAATATGCCTCATCGTATAGATTACGAAAAAAAAATTAAGGAAATGCGAAATTTCGTATTTGATTCCGCTTAGTAAAAAGGTACTTAAATTTTAAAAACTTAATAAATAAATAAATGATTATATTGAAAGTTTGAATGAGAAAGGTTTGTAAATAATGGACGTATTTTTACAAACGCACGTCTATTTGAAAATCCAGAGTAATATTATCTAAAATAATATTTTTAAACAATTGATAGTACCTGAAGGACATTATCTGAGAGATTTAATATAGAAACTACAAGTGCATTTGGAATATATTTGAAAATTGTATTATATGTGATATAACAATTGATGTTAATGATATATTACATCTTTTCTAATATTTCAATAGATATAATTAAATTCCTTAATCTTAGTATTATTATTCCTGGTTCATAAGGTACAAATGAAAGATTATTTTCTTCGTTAAAACAGTTAAAAACTTATTTACGCACACCAATTATCCGAAAATGCTTAAATGATTTAGTCAGAAGAAATTAGTCACTAACATTTGCTTTCAAAACTAGATTGGAGCGAATTAATGTATGAGTTTATTAAAAGACTGTTTTTGTAATCTTATAAGTTCATAGCAAGGGAAAAGTGTGTACGGAGTTTCTATATAAATGCATATATTAAATAATAAATAAATTTTTTTACTCCATATACTGCGAAAAAACATGAAATACCGCCGCTGTATACGACTACTGATAACAGGCTTCCGGGATTTTTATTATGTATACGTATATGACAGTTATGTGGGTAGCTGACAGAATACGGGCTACTCGATGCTAAAATTTTTATATTGTACTAATTGTAGCTGATAAATCTATGGGTTGGAAAACAAAAATTAATTTTATGTTTCCCAAATTCTAAGAGCTAACTTAAAAATGACTATTAAAGGAATTTGACGTTTTGCGATTTTGTGATTTGAACACAAATTAAAAACAAATTTAGAAAAATATTAGGAGTTCAATCTCGAGCTCAGCAGTGGATAGGCAAACTGGCACGGAAACATAGATGTGACATTAGCTGTAACATTATATAAAAACATTTTAAATTCATCCAAGCTTTCAAAATATGATTAAAACATTTAAATAAGAACTAAAGTAAAAAATAAAAAACGATAATAAATTTATTTTGAATTGAGAAATAACATAAAATTGCAAATAATAATAAACATCAAGGTTTTTCCTAAAAAGGGAAGCGTGGGCCCTATAGAATAGTATGAAAAATAAAAATATGCAATTTCAATTGAATTTGCATCAATCAGTTTATCCTAGACATTTAGGTCGCAGAAATATTATCTAGGATATTATACAAGGCCCACGCTTTTCTTTTTAGTCAAATATTCAATGCGTGTTATTATTTATATTGTTGTGTTATTTTTTATTTTAAGATTAATTTTTTACCGTTTTTTAGTTTTTACTTTTTAATTTAATTTATTTAATACCTTCCATTTTTTACTTTTTAGTTCATTCTTATTATTTCTTTGAAAGTGCCTTGAAAAAGATTTCTTTAGTTTTATTTGTTCGTAAAACTATTTTATTTAAAGATATTTTAATTAATTAAAATCTTAAATTCATTTGCCAAAAGTAAATATTTTTTAAAATCAATCCCATATGTGACCGCGTCTACAAAAATGTCGAGAATAATATATAATATGAGTAATAATAAATAATAGAATTTTTAAGGACTTATTTTTGAGGTAGTCCGAATTGCTTTGCTCAATTTTATCCCAAACGTTGCCTTCAAATGCATACAGTTATTTCGTCGTATCAATGCATCACTAAAATGCTCAAGAAACAGTGGGGTGAAATTTTGATGCATCTAATGAAAAAAAGGAACGTTAAACTTTGCTACCTTTTCAAATTGCTACCCGTTGAATTCTAGATCACTAACGTGAAATTCTTTTTTTATCACGTTTATCCTTTTCTCTCATCAAAGGAGAACTTATTGTTGAAACAAAACTATATTTACAAAACTATTTTAGCCTCAGGTTTTTCCATTGTCAGTACATTATCGTTACACATAAAAATTGATATAAAAAGGATTATTGTTAAATTCTATACCTATTTACAAAGATACCGAGTTTTCAGAAAGTACAACATTACTGGCATTCCCGGCTTGTCGTTGGCTTCGGGTATTAATATGATATAGTCGTATTGGCAAAGTTGTTAGCACACCTTTCAAGAAGTCATTTATTCCTTTTTCATTTTTTTTCATCCATGCGAAACAGAACAAACTTTCTTACATAACTGGTTTATGAGTATATTTGCATACGCAAGTATGCAGGTCAATAACAGAGAGTTTTAAATTCGTTATCTGTTAATTGTAAAAAGAAGCCTTTCCGTATATGTAAGAAAAATTTATATCAAAAAGCGACGTAGAAATTTCACCAAATGTGCCAGTCATAATATATTTTTGATATAACTAATATAATATTTGATATAAATAATCGTAACTTTTAAAAATATAATAAAAAAAATCAAGATAGAAAATAGGAAATTCTCATACTATATCGATTATTAAATGATAAATTAATTATCGTTTTCTATAGCTATGTTTTTTAATAAAAATATACAATGCTGGATTTAAATATCACTCACAAGTTATATCACAAACTCAATTATCTTAAAATTGAATTAATTGAAAATTTACTGTTCATTTTATGAATTATGATTCAAATGATTAATATTGTGAGGTAGAATAAATTACAATTCATGTTATGAAGTTTCACAAATCTATTACATTAATAAATTCAACTTATTTTAGAATTTAACCCATTTTTAATATAACAAAGATTTTCCCAATAGTGTAATAAATTTATGAACAGAGCGAAGAGATTTTATTTATTCTACCTGTGAATAATTATCAACAAATAAAATATAATTTGAGAAAAATATATATTTCTGAAACATTTGAATAGTTCCACATTTTGTGATGTAAAACATCGACAATATCTCTCAGGCGGTTAAACCAAATATGAGATTTACGTTATAAGAAGTATGCAGGAAATTTTTTTATTCAAGAAGATATATTTAATATTAAATTTAATTATATATTATATATTAAATAAATTAAATATATTTAAGATATGTTAAAATTATAAAGACTTTTAAAGAAACTGAAAGAATTACTATTTTTACGATTCGCCCTCAGTTACCTGCTGGGCTTCTCAATTAGACGACAGGTAACCAACTCCTTGACGTACGATGCTTGTTAGAATAATCGAGAACTTATAATATAAATAAACAACCACAATTATGTAATTATGTAATTATTAACTATCTTCAGTCTAATTTTATACATTCAAATAAAGGATTAGATACCTGTAAGTATAAAAATAAAAGATTTTTAAATAGTTAAAATAATTAATTTTTTAAATATTAGATACTACTTGTAGAACTGTATGCTAGAAGTATCACTCATTTCCCATTAAATGTTTATTCTTTTATGAATATTAATAAGCATAATAAGATTAAATCCACAAATTGGAGCATAATACTAAAAAATTTGAATTATTAGTCCTTAATATCTCATTTTTCTCTATAACAGCGTAGGTGCTCTCTATATAATAGTAGTTTATGATGAAAATTATAAAATCTTAAGCTTACAGTAAATATATTTCCATAACAATGAATGAATTAGAAGATAAGCTTTCGATTCGTTGAAAGCATGTTTAGTCCCGTATCCAATAGTCGGGGCCAGGCAAATTGAAGATGGGTCGTAATAGAGTAAAACAAGGAAACCAGTACTTGTGTGCAACGCAAAAACGGTTAAAATAATAAAGCGGCTTTATAGACTATAGTTACTCCCGTTATATCAACTTATTAACCTTGGTGTTTCAAATCATCTCTACTGTGCGCATTTCCAGTTCTGCAAAAACGTGCGTGTAGTATTTTGTGCACAGCTCGATTTGAGTTTTTGCCTTTATATATTATACACATAGCTTTGAACATCGATTCGTAATCATCTTTATTTTCTAACTATACATAAATCAGCCTTTACATAGTATCAATGTTGCATTTATAATTTACGAAAGTAAATAATGAATACACCAGTTATTGTTTTTGTAAGCTTTTTATTCGATAGATTTTACTAAAAGATCATAAAGATAGTGTTGTTTACGAAGCCGATTAATGATTATTTTCAGAATACTAACAAATACGTAATCAAACCGATTGCAAATATTAGTAAAACATCGATTTTACTTCGGCTCACTTTCTTCAATTAGTTTCAAACTGGACAGTAAAAGATTTAAGAAACTAAATTTACTATTTAATAATTTAAAAAACACTTCGTAATATAATTTTCTTCAAACTCTAATAACTACCAATAATTAACACATTGAAAGAAATTATTTTAATATAACTGAAGATATTATTAATTTAAAAATAGTTTCTGTTTTACAGATATATTCGCGATTTTCATTTTAAAATCTTATAGTTGCTAATATATTTTATATATTAAATACGTTTTCTTATATATTTTAAACCCCTAAATGTGAAAAGCGACAATTTTTTCAAAGGTTAAAATTTTATGTAATTTTTGTGCAATTCGAATTCAAGATTCAAATTTTGTACAAAAATGAATCACTTTCTTTGCGTTGAGCAGAAGAAAATTCATCTGTCTACTCGAAATACAATTGTAAACAAAGCACATGTAGAGAATCACAGCGGTGCTTGTGTCAATCGGCCGAGACCGGGATTGAAACTCGGATCACCGAGTTACTAATCCTTCGATCTAGCGATCGAGCCATCGTAGGCCTCTAATTGTGCCATCTTAATAATCTATACGAGCCTACCTGATGTTATGAAGCCTTCTGTTGTTTCAATTGTTTTCCTTCTTTTGCAATGTCAAAGTAGCTTAGATGACTTTTCTAGGTTACTCAATATCAGCTGAATGATAATATCCAGTCAAAATGGGACAATGGGTTTCCCAAGATAGTAACTTCTTCATAGTTACACTAAAAAACGGTATCAAGTACATCGTCTCGGAAAGCGAAATAGTGAACAGAGACAGAATGATACTTTCGCAATCTGGTGAAAATAGGATCGGGATTTACCATGCACTGAAAAGAAATCATCAGATGGTAAGTAGCCTCTCTGTGTGACCTTTGAAACCATCGTCTTATTTAACTAATCAGACGAGCCATCCATCAGCTGCATAATCCTTCTCAAATCATTTCAGCTCTTCAGTTATCGTAGCTATTCTGACCCATGTTATCACTACTGTTCTATCGAGAATGCTCTTATCTTAGTACATAATCTTCTTTTCTTATGCTTGTAAGTCAATAGAAATAATACGTACGATAACAATTGCTGCCAATTTTAAAATCTTTCTGCAGAAACTCAATATGAGTAGTACTCCTCTTTTCTGCATCCATACTTCTCTTATGAGCAAACCGGACTTCCAGGGTGTGGAGCTAGGGAAATTATTCAAGACCCTTCTAAGTTGTACTATCACTTATTCCATCATTTGTTCCATCTTTATGATTTTGTCCCAGAAAGCTAGCTTGATATTAAGCTTCACATCTAGATATCAAACAGTCGTTTTATACGAATCGTCGAATCTACAGTGTTACATATCAGTTAAATACGTATATATTTCTTAAACAAGTAAACATAAATCCATACACTTTCTCGCGGGTGGTCTTGGGGAGAATGTATACAATTTAATTTTATTTTTTTTTTGTTTAATTGGTACTAAGACGCAATTATTGGATAAGAGGACCCTTTTTCAAATGAACTTTTTTATTTAAGAACAGTGTTCAAAAAAATTGTCATGCTTGCTTTAAATGTGTATAAGTGAGCGCAAAGCGAAATCGTTCTCGATAAATGGTTAGTACGCATGGTAGGGCAGTAGAGATTGATTCCGAAAAAGTAATTTTTGTGATCGAAGGCAAGTTCAGAGACGTAAAGATTAAACACGCACTCACCGTGAACAATTTAGATTAATCAATTCAGGAATACTAATACGGCAGGCTCGTGCTTTCGAAAACATAAGTCTTGAACCATACCGTGATGCACGCCCTTTATTACTACTTGGATCAAACAAATGTGTTATAATTATAGCTCATAACTCGAGATGAATTGTCGAGAGTGGTTTAGTTGTCTCACGATCAGATTTGGGATGGACCATAGCTCCAATTCATATGTAAGTGGTCAGGCACATACAAATTTCACCGTTAACGAGTTCGAAAGTTACAAGAAATGAAATAAGACCTTGGGTTTTTATTTTAATCTTTAAAATTTCGAAGTTTCCTCGATGGAAATAAGAAGTCAGCGTATGGATAGAGCGCAAAACATTTTAGAATGAACTAAGAAGAAATTCCAAAACGCATGATCTGTAGAAAATCAATAGCTCACAAACGTTAGTTGTCAATAAAAAAGAAAATGGATACAGACAAAACGTATTATAGAGCGGAGCAAATTGGAATGCGCAGGCTCGCGATGAAGAGCATACAAAATGGATGTCCTAGGCAAATTAACTCAAAGAAATACAAAAAATGTAAGATTCCGTGCTGTTTCATTCTGCTAATCACTGATTATGAGAACATGCAACTACACATGTTCTGCGACGTGATATTATACCTTAGACTAGGTTTTCTTGACAGCACTACTCATGTATCATTAATAATCATATTCTATACATGTAAGTAGAACTTCAAGCCGCATTACAAAGAGCAATGATGGCTAACACAATTAGCAAAGAGCTTGACATCAACCTCAACTCGATGGTTTTTTAGACCTACCAATAACTGTTAAACACTGGATTCAGGGAGAGTCACTTCGAAAACAAATGTTTGTAGGAAATAAATTGGGTGAGGTTGGGAATTGACACCGTAGAGGATTGGCGTTGGGTCCCCTTGCGATTAAATCCAGCAGCCCACGCGACGTGCCCATCTAAAAAACAATGAAAAACGGCGATCGGTGTTTGATAGGTCCGTTTGATAAAATTCTGGATATCTGAACATCGTTCCCTACCGACTGAACACGAAACTCTCCATAGAAGTCGTCCAGAGATAACTGGACTTAGTTACTTTTTGACAATCCGAATACGAAATTCCCCGTCGAAGTTGTCCCGATATATCTGGATATCATTTCCTACGGACTAAACACGATATCCCCGTAGAAGTCCAATATATTCAGTTTTAATATGCTAAAATTAAAAGCATCAACAGTGAGATATACATCGAGTTAATTTGCCGAATATCCCGATTGAATTGTTTCGATATTTTATTCTTAGTCTGCATTATATCAAATTTTCATAGATAATCGTGATTGTTAGACCATTTATTTAACTCAATCTCGGCTGTCTTTAAAATTTTTATAACTTCCGTACGATTTTGTATAGCGCGAGATATTTCATTCGCACCAGCAAACGTACTACTCGATGCAGGAAGTTCCTAACGGAAATCATGATGTTTCATTTTTTATTAACTGCAAAAGAGTGCGTATAGCTAAATATGAGGCAAATGTTGTGCCATATAGGTCATGGTTGTTAAACGATAGTCTACGGGAGCTTTATTTGCATTAGGTGAACAAAAATTCTTTAAAAATCTTGATTTTCGTCGTCTACTCTGATCTACTGAAATATTTCTACAATTTCGGTGGTTAAAACATAGTGATACCAGCGCCAATGAAGAAGTAATGACTGTGCCGGACAAAAAATATTGCTCACGAGTACACCAAGAAACATCTAATAAAACACGAATTTTCCATTGACTATTACCTGTCTGCAGAATAGAATGATGCGGTACATACCAAGATTTAGTATTATTTCTTTCATTCTCTGTCACACGAATCATATGGACCAGTTTCCATAAAATCCATTTAAGAATGTGAATTTGAAATTTTTGAATAGCGCAAAAACCGCCGAGGTACACTAACAAGAGAATTTCAAGAGATTTAACACGTTTTTAGTCAAATGGCAGGGAAATTCCCTTTAAAAGGAAGATTTAAAATGTATCGTTTGTTAATATTATGATGATCTATTTTAATAGACAGATCTTGACACGCTTTGTCTTCGGGTTTTATTCAAAGCGATATTTGAGGTAATTCCTTTATAGTCCAAAACTTTTGCAAGACATTATTTCAAGTATCATCTTCCGAGTAGTGAAAAGCAGTAATATATTTCTATATGTAAAATTCCGCCCTGCCATGATACACTTAATTGTAAGGACTCGGAAATCACCCAGCTTATCGCAGTATTCTGTGCTATTAATGTCAAAGACTTGAATTTCTTTAATCCTGATCGAAGAAATTCCGCGCCTAAGATAAAATCGATTGTGTCTGGTATATAAAACTGTCTATCAGCTAAGCAGATTTTTAAAAAATACGTCATATAATTCGAACTCTAAAAAATTCCGGACTGATAATTTGAATGTAATACATGACAGAACTAAATCATTAATATCTATCGAGAAATTTAAATCTATAAGTGACTCTAAACAAAATCTCATTTCAACACGTACCATGCAACTTCGGTCGTGCCAATACCTGAAAGTGGTAGATAAATACGTTTCTTTAGCAGATGGAATAATTGAACTGTAGATGGAAAATTGACTTCGGAAACATGGTCAAGTAATGCACGTACTTTAGTATGAACACTTTAGAAACGATAATTTGCATTGTATCATAACTATTGCGAGAAAATCGAAATGTCTAATTTTCAATAAATTGGCTGAATATACTGTTACTTTCCATTCGTTTGCTACACGAGTAACTAAACTGCTTAGTGAGAATGAACCGTAGCGGTTCGAAGCGTCGGACATCAAAGGTGAATCTAAATTTAAGGTGGTGGGAGCAGTCAGGCTGTCCTTTACTAATATAGAATATTGTGTAATCGCTCTCTTGAGCGATGTCGCGATCAGAATTTGTTAGTAATTTTATAAATTACAAATGTTCAAATCAATAAAGAGCAATTTTACTATTTACGGATATTAATATCAACGTAATATTTATTAGGATTGTTATAATAACAATTTAAGAGCAGTAGTAAGGAAAGGAGGTAACTACTAATTACTTCAAATAAAGGACAAAAAATATAGACAACGAAAATATGTTCAAAAGGAACTTACAAGTGACATGAAGTGTTCGACTTCGCGACAAGATCTAGACTGCCGCCAAGATTTCGTTATTTACCGCAAATTATTGTCGAGCCGTCTCAAATTCTCCTTCTCCGGGCGCTTACAGACACGCCAAAGTCGCGCCCAGCGGCCCAGCGCAACGTCACGACCCGCGCAACCAAGGGACATGCCAAAGCCGCGCTAAGCACGGCGCAGCGTCATATACCGCCAGGCCAAGAGACCCTTCTTTCCTACACGTGCGAACTCTGTGGCCGTAGACAGTCTTTACACTAATTACCTTCACTGTTACCGCATTTGCTCGGATTCTCACCCGTGACGCAAGGAAACCCCTATTCTTAATGATCCCGACAGAGAGCAAACCGAGCTACAGCCCATTTGTTGCATATGTCATTTACAGTCATCGGGACAGCACGTTTCGTGACCAAGCGTCCGCGAAGAGAATTCATGGCTTTCTCTTGGCCCCGCGTCCAACTTCTATTACCCGTTGTAACCAGTCGTTGGGGAGGAAAAAATATCAAAATAAAAAATGCAGCAGTAACATCCTTGAGATGTTACCCCAGCAAGATGCGGCTACAATGTCCATTATACGTTGCACACACTGGGTCTACACATTCCTTTTATTTTTCATACGCTGAAACGTCTATCCGCCGAAGCATGTGTGGGGCCGGTATTACTCACGCCCGCCAGAAACATATTTTTTTATTATTTTTATTTTATTTATTATTTTATTTTTATTTTATTATTAATCGTTTTTTAATTTTTAATATAGTTTCTTCTAATAATAAGTTTTATTTCAGATTCTTCGAGGATGAATATAAACAAGGACAGTCTGACTGTCATTATTTTATCTAATATATTATATTATAAAGTCTGTAAGACCGATAAAAAGATTTATTAATTTAATTCAGAACAGTCGACTTAAGTACAATTTTTCATTCTAATACTATTTTAAATAAATATAATTCACTAATTTAACGATATGCTTAATGAATAAGAACGTAATTTTAAATTTAACCAAATTTATAATAAATATTTATGCAAAATAAATGAAATATAATTACGAAAAATGACGCTCAAAGAAAAGAAAAATTATTTCTACACTTAATTAAAACTTTATTTTAATTTTATAAATAAATGAAAGATATGTATAATAAATGTTAATGAATGTGTCCATTCGACCGCACCTGCTCACTCAGAACACCAAAAAATGTATTTTATAAACTTGATACTTTTATATGTCTATACATAGCAACTAAGAATTAAGTATAAATGAAAATTATATAACAAAATTAAATAACAAGAATAATATAATTAATAATACTACAAACATTAAATTTATTGGGATAAAACCTCTCATAAAGTAAAGCAAAAAAGCCTTATCATAATTAGAAGAAATAATAATTAAAAGTTAAGAATTTACTAATGTCAAAATTTATTGAGCATTCACTCTTATAAAAACACTTATATCGAACCTTACTGCTCATTAGTGCCTTCGAATATGTCAAAGGTGTAGCAAAGTTGACCATGACCAGTGGCGGATCCAGGGCGTGGGGAGTGATCTCCCCAAGGGTCCAAGAATGTAAACTTCGAAAAAAAATTTTCAAACGTGCATTAAAAAAATATTTCATCAACCTTTCATAATAAGCTTTTTGAAGAATAACAATAATTTAAGGAGAGTTTCCACTTCAAAATGGAAATATACATTTTCTGTTTTGCATACTTATAATTTATTCCATCAAATTTCGTTAACATACATATAGAATTATATAGTATAAAAAATTCAGCGAATTAAGTGCACATATTCCACATGTGATTAAAACTACTTTTTATGCATAAACACTCTTGTATTATTGTTTTATAGAAATTACTTTTCATTATGATGAACTACATTTCATTATGACTTCTGAATTACGAGGTGCTGTAACTGAAATAAAGAAAGAAGCTTTAATGCTGTATATTCTCCGTGTCAGAACCATATTCTGGATTTATCTATAGCAAAATCTTCATCGATTCAGTCAGTTAGGAATGCAATAGGTATAATGAAAGTAACAATAGAATTCTTTGCTGCATCATTTAACAATTTTACATTCTTAAAAAAATAATGGACCGTTCCCTGTGTGGACTTTGCGAAACACGATGGATCGAACGAATGATGGAGTTTTACAATTTCGATATTTACATCATAAAATAATAGAAACAGTTGATTCTGTATCATTATAGCGAGATGCTCAAACAGCTGCAAAAGCTAAGACTCTAAGACTTTCACTCTGTGATTATCGTGATGTGTATCCCACTATACATGTTCTCAAAATTTTAACAACGTTACCTGTTAGTGCTACAACAGCCTAGATAATATTTCCAATACTGAGAAGACTGAAAACGTCGCTAAGATTAACTATGAGTGAAGATAGGCTTATAACTTGCATTATTGAATATACATTCGGATATAAAATTAGATTCAAAATCTACTCTAGATGGGTGTGCCAAAGCTGATTATAAACATCAATTAGAATTTGTATTATGAAGAAAAAAACATATTTACATATATGAGGTTCTGAATAAGCTTGTGTAAAATTCGTACATATGTATAAATATATGTAATAATTTTTAAATATTTCTGAATGAAATAACGCATTATATTTTTTCAACATTAAAGCTTTATTCATATTACTAGTAATAAATTAATTTCACTAAATTAGCTTACAAATCCATCATAACCTGCTTTGATGTATGTTCATCCGTAGAAATTCATAACTTTTTAAACTAAATAACGGACGCAGTTTGCTGAAAATTTGCAGTAGTCTTCCAATAGATGGTAGTTGATGAGAATAGTGTTGCGCGGTAAATCAAGAAGTCAGGATCACTTATAAACTTCAAACTATCAAACGAAACTTTTTTTAAAAAACATTCTTTCACGCCTTTAAATGTCTGCGTTTTTTGTTTTGTCCTATTAAAATTGATATATTTCCGTTTTCATAGTTAAAAAGAAACAAGTATATGTTCCCTCTTTCTATCATATTTTAACGTATTTTTTAATAATTGGTACGATATCATAATAAAACTTCTGATAATGCAAATTTTATTAACATTAACATTAAATTTTTGTTTGAAATTGCCCCCCCCCCAAAGGGCCACTGCTGGATCCACCACTGGCTCTGACGTCTCAGGTAACCAGCCAACCCTGATGCCAAAAGCGAGTTGGCAATCGTCTTTTTGTACCCCACTTTACATGTGTAATATTTTACAACTAATAATTATTCTAGTATTTTTATCTTTATTGTAATACACGGGGTTGTTATAGGAAAAGAGGAAACCGGCGCGTGAAAATTGCACGTGAAAAATGAACGGAGAGGCCGAATTTCGATGTGTAAGCCTACACCATTATGCTTCATACCGAGCCTTTTTCGTATACGCACGTTGACCCAACGATCTCTTTACTTCGAAATGTTTTTAGGAAAAATCAACGTGAGGGGTCTAGTTATAGCTAATAGAATCGTCTGGAGTACTATCAGACAGTGGATCGCATTCCTAAAGGGTACACTAATATAGAAAAAGAATAAGAAGTATATATGGTGAAATTAGTAATGAAAATACCGATTTTGATGACGCTATCATCCCTACAAACAATAGTACATTTCTTATCGAATACGTAAACGGTTTATTTACGATCTGAGAGGCTTACTGCCAAAAGAGAAGCCGACCGGCCCTAAGGAGATTCGTAAAGAAGCCTTTGCGTACTAAATTGTTCCTAAGGACTATATTGTTCCTCATGAGAATCGGAAATAAGCGTCGAAGGTGAGACTTGTCGATTAGAAGAAGAAAAACCATTTTAATTACTCTGTAAACTTACAGTATATTATTAATTTTCGCTTATATTGCGCATCTAGAATTCATATACTCCATTTGGTTATTTTCTCAACCTGACTATTTTAAGATAATCCTACGTCATAATAATTTTCGAATATTCGTACACGTTCTCCCTCAAATCTCTATGGATAAAGTTATCAAATCTAATCGAAATAAAATCATATTTTACCTCTCTAAAGAATACAAATGAAAATTATACTTCTTTACTCATATAAAATAAGTGAATAAGATTATATTTTGTGCACTTGGTGTAAAAAATTATATATTATCTTATTATACTCTAAAATTGACATATTAACATACTATAGAACCGAATAGGAATCTAAAGAGACTAGTATATATATTTATCTCTATTCATAAGGAATTCTTGTTTCATCCATGTTTCTTCTGAAATTTAATTATATACTGTTCACTATTAAGGCCTATTGATAAGAAATATCAGTATGACAAATTGACGTATTCTCAACATTAATTAAATACAGGTATTCAAGAAAATATTTATAATTTCTCAAAAAGCTTTAATATAAATAGCATGTTACATTTAAAAGTACAGAAAATGTTTTATTCAACTACTTTAAAAACAGAGAAGTATTGTAAATATAAAGGTTAAGTAGCAATGTCTCTTAAATATCTACTTATATCTAGTAGAAATAATTTAACCTTTCATTATTCAATGATCACGATCCAGCATTTCATACATTCTTAATTGTATCTTGAATAATTATTTGAAAATTTAAATTATAACGATTCTCATTGTCAATGTTACTGGCCCAGGTCTTACATTCAATGTTCACCAACTGGTTAACTGTAAATGAAATACATAAAATAAATCTAGAACTGAGAAAAATGAAATATATAAACTGTAATAAATCAAATTGAAGATTATTTAAAAAATGATTGCTATGTTTTCAAATTATAATACAAAAACATTTATTGTAAGCATTACATTTATTTAAAATATTAAAAAACGACTAAATAATTTTTTAAATAAAAAAGTAAGCAAATTTTTTTTAATTGCTATATTACTATAGCCTTTAAATATGCATTAATATTTAAGGAGAAAGTTTATATTGAATGAGTATATTATTAAAGCCAAATTATATTTTATACTAGTAAAAAGAAAATTCTTTTCTCTCAATAATTTACTAAAATATCAGTGAAGACATCAACAACATTATACACATCAAATACTTAACACTAAATTAAATAGCATTAAAAGGTGATTTAAACCAGAATGAACGGTACTTTTTGTATCGACTTAAGGGTCAAAGAAGGATATTTTTATTCATATATTTAACATTAAACAAATTACTTTTCATTCTAATGGTTATTTAAATGAGACAATATATATGTCGCTTTCTAGCTTTCTTCTCAAATATATCGAAACATGAAAATAAAATTAAAATAGATGTTTTGTGAATTTTTTGGAAACATTGTTTATAAAATTGACTATTAATCAACTGCTTTGATCTAATTTTGTGTTACGTATAAAAGCGATAAAAAATGTCCTTGTGACTATTATATATATTGATTGTGATAACTATTAAAAGTCCCTTTTTTACAATTATCACGAACCATTTCCATTTAAAAAATTTTATTTTATACATTTTTTGTTTGTTTTACCATAATTCATCCGTCGTATGTAGATTTTATTTATAATGTATTACGACTGTTTTAAAAATGTAATAAAAGTTTTATTCACGCAGAATTCTACCCATTATAAAATTATAGTAAAAAAAATAAATGAAATTTAAACCTGATAAGTTCTTGAAATACAGTGCAACTATAGGAGTCAGATAATGCTCCTGATTGATCAGTGGAAAGTACTGAACGGGGAAACCTGGCTGTGGAAGATATTCGATTGCTCCAATTTGCTTGTGGTCGTTCTCAGTTTTTCCTTCGCACGAAAGCCATACAAACAACTAGTTTTGAACGATGTAATTATTCAACGATTATTACTTATTCAATTTCAACCGTATGTAAGTATTGAAATGAGTATTATATGCACATGAAATGACTGAATTTATTTAAAAAATACAATATTCATTAGTAAATATGTATCTACTAAAATAAACTAAAATTACTGAATCAAAAACAGATTTGTAATTATTATCGTAGAAAAAGTTGTACATTTTTATAATTATTCAAAATAATAACAACGACAACAATAACAACAACAACAACAACAACAACTTCTGAAGCACATGAATGTGCTTCAGAACAAAAGAGCAGATGGATGTTTGGACGATTGAAAGTCTATGAAGAGTGAATGTAATATCGAGTATGCATGAGAATCTGAAATGAAAGATATGAACGTGAAATGACCACGCAAGGACTGCCGCCCAGGCTGAAGTAATGTGTATAACAGTTCCGGGCTGGTGTCGGTGCAACACGGAGATATGTGTTTAGTGCGTAGTGACATGGGTTTTCTGTCGAGTCGCACATACTCCGGTGGTCGTTTTTCAGGACCATTCTTGCTGAACGACCATCGGAGATGCATAAACAGCATTCACAGACTCCGAAAAAAAAAAAAAAAAAAAAAACAACAACAACAACAAATAATAATAATAATAATAATAATAATAATAAATATTTTTTCTTTACCAAAGTGAGTTCATGTAATTAAGACAAAATTATTCGAATTAAAAGAGACAAAAATATTCCATTCTTTTAATAGGAGCGAAATGAAGTTATAATATACCTTATCGGAAGCTTGAATGACCGCCTGTAGCCACGTAGGCATGCTCGACGGGAGGAAGGAGGCCTTCGTGTAGGAAATGGGCAACCATCCAAATCGCTAAAACGATAAAAACCATAATGGATTTGGAGTCATAATAATATATAATTTTACAGCGACAGAAGCCGAGCAATGAAACCTTGTTAAACTTTATGTAGACGCACGGATGAGGCGATGACGTATATCCGTACGGCTCCTGCGAGCACTGCCTTAAGTTCCGAATGTCAAAAAAGCAGGGCTTGTGTCGTTCCTCCTTATACAGCGTCTTATCGTTACAGTTCATGTCGTACTTCGACTTGTCTACTTTATATTCTAGTGGAATCAAGAAATTTCTTATATAAAAGGAATAAATATACTATTAATGCATAAATATTTTATAGATTGTTTGTTCACTAAATAATTAGAAATTACTGGTAGTTTTTTGTATAAAAAAACTCTTGCTAAATGATTACGCTAATTATATATTGAAATTATTACCATGAGTTTTCAGAACATTTTAACCGTTAACATAAAGCTTTAAGATATTGAAGAAAATTACGTAATTATATATCAATACAAAAACAGAAATCACTGTTCAAATTCATGTATCAATAACGAGATTTGAAAAAGAACAAAAGTTTATTACCTGCTAAAGTCTCTTTTATTGCATCAATGTATTTTTGTGCTTGATCCGTGTGTTTTGATATATCAAGCTTAATCAGAGCTGGCATTTCATATGCTACTATGTTTGGTTTAACAACGATTCCTTTTTAGAAAATTATAAATAAATATTAAAACTGTAAGGGGCACTTATAAATTGTTTTAAATAAATAGTAGCCTACTTTCGATATTTATAAGTTTAATTTATAGATTTGAACAAATATCAATTTTATTGCAATTAAATTTATCATTAATATAAAAATGATCCTGTTTTTTGGATATATTCCATTAAAGAAAATTGTGATGATCTTCACAATTTAATTCATTATTAGAAAATGAGCCAATGCTTGTACATTTCAAGAATGTTCTTGTCAACAAAGTACTAAAGAAAAAATCTGTTGTAAATATAAATTTCAAAATGAAAAACAATAGATACATTACAAAAATTACAAAATAAATTAATTTATAATAAATCTTACCGAAAATAGAAACATTTAAAAATATAATTCAGAATAAATAAATTAAAAATTCCTAATCTATGGTTAATTATATTTTTTATTTAAACAAATATATATTACTTCAGAAAATTTGCGTTTATATATTTATTATTTTCAATTTCTAAAACAGAGGTAGTATCGAATTGAAAATTCCTATTAAAATTATAACAATCAGTAGTGATCACTCATCTTGCATCAGTTTCTGAACATAATGCGAATGTTCATAAATACATTTTTACAAATATCTCCCGATTTGACCACTGTATCAAAAATATATTTATATATTTTCGAATCTTTTCCTAGTTTTATAATATTATTTCATTTATCATTCGAGTTCTTGATTAAAACGATATTATATATCTTTCACGGTATTTTTAATGCATTATTAATCGCCGGGATATCGACGATTTGTAGTAAAATGGCGTTACGGCCTCGCATCGTATTTTTTAACTTTTGGGTCGAATTTTCATTTTGCATAAATTGTGACGATGTCATTTTTTCGCTTCGTAATAGCTGGTAATAGCTACCTCGCTTAAAAGTATTTTGACATCCACAATGCTTCTAAAAATTGTTTAATTCAGAAACATTTTCTTCATATTACGCTGTCAATTTTTACTACGACATCCCAAACATTAAGAAAACATTTATATAAAAGAAAATAGGTTTCGATTTAGGAATATAGTATTATATTTTCGAGAAATGTTAGAACTAAAATTTTGATTTATGTACTTAATCGCAAAGTGAGTGTTTCAATTATATATTTGTTAATAAACTTTGAAGGATAGTGATTATTTAGTAAAATTGTTTAGAAGAAAAAGATTCTTTGTGTGAACATATTTATAAAATAGTTAAATGTTACTATTTTGAGTAACATTTATTTTGAATTAATTTATTTTATAATTTTTGGAGTGTATATTATTTTTATCATTTATAATATTTATTTGCAACAAAAATTCTTTTACAGAGTCTTTGAGAACATGCTTAAAAGTCTGAAACACTGTCTATTTTTACAATAATACACGTGCTTGTTAAAATCATCTCAATTGGTGTTTTCATAAATTTAACATTTTAAAAATAAATCTAAATAAAACAAATTTTTATATACATAAACTCTAAGATTCTTAATTATGTCCATTTATATTACACTTATTAATAATTTTAACAGCAACGTGTTATAATGATAACTAGATTTTTTATATTTTTAAGCTATTTTTAATATTGACAAATATAATACAGAAGAGTGACATAATAATCATTATTTTATTAAAGAGATAACAAATTAAATATATATATTATAATTTTCAATTAATAAATTAAAATAGAATCAAGAATAATTAAAAGTATACAAATTAATGTAAAACCTGGGCCATAGAGATCCAAAGACGATAGTCGAGATCTTTCCCTTCGCTTGTGAGATTCCATTATCATTTTAGGTTTAAATGCTTTATCGTGAGCTATCGTATATTTGTAAGTCAACCATAATTGAAATGTAAATAATGAGAAAAGTACGCCGTAAAAGCACAAGTAAAACAGTCCCACATTTACTGTAAACGAGCAACAAAAATGATATTTTATTTTTACAAATGCATGCAGATTGTATTGCGAATAAAAAAAACTTTATAATTAGCATACATTATCTTATAATCCTTATATAATAAAGTAAAAATTTTATGACAAAAAATTAGAAGAAAGTTCTCCTTTAACGTCTTAATTTACCATTATAATCATTACTTAATAAATTCTCCTACAATCATTTTTTACTGTCAATAATATGACAAATTTATTCATTCATTTTCTAAACTGTATATTATTAATATATAACTTATTATAATATAATTATTAGAAAAAATGGATTTGCTTACTCCATTCTTGACTGGTTCTATCTAGGAAAGCTCTTCTTTTAGGATCCCAAATGAATAATTTAAAACTTTCAATGGCCGTCAACTCCGGTTTCGGTTTTCTTTCCCTATAATATTTTTCATCGTGTCTCAACATTTTGAAAATTTATTTACTTCAAACTTAACCTAATTATTTAAAGAAATTTAAGTATTTAGATACTGATTAACAATAAAGTGGTTAATATATTGTTATGTTAATTATAGATAGCTTATCTTTTCTGCATTAATATACTTTTTTGTATCTATGTTCAGTTTATTTTTTTTTTTAAATGACAGGAAAAATTACAAATATATTAAAAATTATCATACTTGAATAAATAATTACTTCATTATATGTTTTCAATAAATTTATTTATTTTAAGATACAAGAAAACTTTCACAAATTATTTTCTTTCTTATCATCTGACGATGAAAGTTTTTTAAGATAACTTTTTGCCGCTAGATACCAGCACCAATAACGATAGACGATTGCAACACTGATTATAGCGCTGCTACGGTTTTTGTCGTAACTTATGCAAGGTAAGTCAATATAGAAGTATTATACGTAAATATAAATAAAAAAAAATGAATAAATTACAATTTATCTGTGTTCCTGATTTTAAAAATTATGAAAATACTAATTCAACGTATAATCTTTTTCCTAAAAATGATAAGTTTACAAGCTATGTTTATTAAAATTAAAAATTAATGAACAACCAACGCATATGATAGTTTGCTGTAGCTACTTTATATCTGACGATTTTGTACCTACTCGTAATTGTTTAAAAAATATTTTATTTATATTACATTTAAGCTCATGAATAAAAATGTATTTTTTATTCAAATCAATATGCTTTCAAAAAATACCTGAAAGCATCGTCTGTACGAAGTCTTAATCTACCTATTGAATTAACAGGATTGAAATTAAATGAAAATCAATAACGGCAAAGGTTGCATAGAGCACATAGAAGAGAAAATAATAAAAATGATAACGTTAGTATTAATAACATAGAAAACAATCATAGTATACATAGCCTTGAAAACTACAATGATAAATTGAATTCCATGATAATAAATAGATAATTTGGTTTTCGCCCTCATGTATATATGCATATGTATATAAATATAATTATTTCGATCAGGTTCAGGCTAATTATATTTATATACATATAGATAAATTGAATTATAATGCACTACCAATTGAATATCACTAGTCTAGTCTACTCCAGTTCAAAATAATGTATCAATTTTAGATTCACAAGTTCAATCTATATCTGTTGAAATTTATACTCTATCGAAAATTGATGGGCAAGTTCAAGCAGGTTCAAGCAAAATTCAGCGGAATGTTAATGCATGGGTTATTTTTTTATGTATTTTTATATTCTATTAATTTTATTTTAACATATAAATTTAACATATAATTTAATAATATATATTCGATAATAATAATAATATTATATATTATAATTATTATAAATAATAATTTGTAATAATAATTTATATTTAGCATATAATCTAATAATTTTTTTAGTATACCACAAAACTAGCCTCAATTGTGACACCATCAGGTTTAATGCTGATATGTTAGTCCTGCCTATGGCGGAGAGCATCGGAAAAGCACATTTTTAAAAAGAACAGCATATTAAATAAAATAATTCCCAATGATGACAGCATTATAGTTAATAAAGGATTTCTTATTAAAGAAGAATGCGACATAAACCGTAAGACCACTTTTTCTTAAGACTGAAGAGATGAAGATACTTTAAATAGGTTTATTTTTCAATAATTAGACAATAAATTTAGTACTAAGTACATGCTTTATTGTTAATAAATAAATAAAAAACATGTTCATTATATTACAAAGATAACTAATTAAAACATACTATAATATTAAATATAATATATAAAATTTTATACTTCAAAAAATAAAATAAACTTTAATATAATGTAAAATATAGTAAAATTATATTGCTGTGCATAAATTGTAAATGAGAAATTATTTTAGTTATGAATGAGTTATTTGGAAAATTTTCTTTTAAAAAGAATGTCTTATTCATTGAAGAAGAAACTATAAAAATGACATCTCTTCAAATTCAACGAAGCCAGCCCTAATTAAATCTGTACACAATATTTACCATTTTCCTTCAAAATATAAATGTTAGAATTTTATCTTCGAACTATTTTAAATTCTCTATCGTTTCTTTTTTAATTACTAATTTTTTTCTATTAATTCTTACTAATTTTTTTTGTCCATTGGATATTTTAATTTAATTAAACAACTGCTTTCAGATAAGATACCATCCGAACTAAAACCTATAATCATGGAGTTTGAGCTTGAACAAATAAACCAAACTGTATGAATTTTTTACTAAAATGTTGTTCATATATTAATATTACTTGAATTTCATTGATATTATCATATCTTGTATTACTTATACTTGTAAAAGTACTAAAAGTACAGTTTTCCAATTAGCATTCTTGTTGTTAGTATAACTATAAAGTTTACAGCAAATACTTCCAGTTATTGTTATTTTACTGATAGTGAAGCATATGTTATTATTTTGCTGTGAGCTGTTTAAACAAGGGAACGAGTACCTTCCACAGTTATCGAAATATTTTTTTCAAAAAATACTTTACACTCCGTTGTTATAAAACATAATTGTGGAATAATTTGCGGTAAAATAATGTTTAAAAGTTTAAAAATAATTATTTTTTGGAATGTAAGTTTTTGAGAAAACAACTCTCTATCACGTACAAATAAGCAATTAGTCTTTTTACTTTTAGAGAAATGTAAATATGTTTCAGAGTCCTCCTTACTTGTTAAAAAAATATTATTCATATATGTTGAGTTATATTAAAATGCTATTATCACATGCCAGTCTATAAAGTAATAACAAAGTATTCATACAAATGAGAATAATTTTCATGATCTTGTTTAATAATAAAATCTGGATAGTTACAAAGATCTACTATTTTAGTTACTATTTTCTATTCTTCTAAAACATCCAGTGAGAATTTTCCCCATGTTTGTTTCAAACCTATACAACTTAATGCTTCTAAACTATTCATATACCTTTTCTGTTGCACAAAAATACAAAATAATCCAAACACGCAAAAACCCAAAATAAACCAAAGAAAAAATAAGTAGCCTAAATTTAAGTAACCCATTTGTATATTAATATAGACAAAACTTGTGAAAATATGTTTACATTTACTATCTACACTATCAAGACAGTAACATAAATATTTTATTTCTTTATTAGTATTACTAACTGAAATATTAATTTTAATTTCAAAAGAATAATCAAATACTAAACATTTCAACCATACTATCTTTGAACTTCAAAATATCACAAAAAATATTATGGTTTGTATTTAATACAAGCTCTCCAAAAAATTTTTGGTGTTACTCAAAAGATTTATAATATCTACTAATAATAATTCCACTACCGAATTAAGATCTATTGTTCAAATAAAATTAATTAATAAATGAGTGGTGTATTCTATTCTTTAAATTGACTTATTTTTTACCATACATATTCGGTCGGTGATAGCCATTTCTATATAATCTTGTGCTCTTCTAATATATGGCCAATTGTAGCATTATTTAATAATTTATTAGAATCAATAATCTGAAAGAAAAAGAAGGCAGGTACATAATTTTTATAAATCTTGCATCACGCTGATCGCTGGATCCAGAGCTGTTTTTCAAAACCACGGGGCACTACATACCCGACCGGTATTCCCAACTCGACATGCAGAATCATAATAAGCAAATGAGACATTAAAAAAGTTAAAGCAGAAACTATTATATCTCAATGAATTCAAATGGTTAATAATCTGGAACTGTTCCACTGAAGTAGAATACGAATTTTCAATTACACCAATTTACATAGCCATAAAATTTCTTTATATCTAGTCATTTATTTCATATTCTTCTATAAATCTTTCAGACAAACTAAATATAACAATTTTTTGAAAAACTTAAAGTTATAGACACTTACTAATACTTATTATACAATATCATAGGTCAACAAGTATTAAATAGTATTTTTTACGTATTGTCGCATAAATATATTCTAAAATATCACGCTATTCAATATCTGTTTCAAAGTTATGTAACGATCCATATCAAAATGTTGTTATAACCAATTTTCCCACGACATTGAACTTATTGTAGAGCTAGCTGCTTAAAATAACCTCAAATATTATTTAAAAAACCAAGAAGTATAAAGAATGACAACTTCCGTAACATAGGTCTAGTTTTGCACATTTCAATAAACGTAATATCAAAGCAGGTAAAACATAAATAAACATTAATGAAAGAAAAGAAATTCAAGCTCATCACCTGATTTATTGATATTGTGTTCGATTATTGTTTGTCTTTTAACGCTCGCGTATGCAACATTGAACAAAGTGCTAAAGATCCATAAATATCATTAAATTGAATAGAAATACATAATCAAATATTGAAGACGAGAATGTGTAAGCTAGAAAGCGTGAGTACAAAATATGCAAGTTTACTTATGGAATTTGAGGAAGTCGCCGAAATTATGGAAACAGAAATAGCTGCCCACGACGAGTATCGGGTAAAGTTTTTAAAAGCAAAGAGACTGTTAAAATGGACAAGTAAAGAAAACCGAAGAATCAAGCCGAAAACAAATGCAAGTGATAAGAGTGAAGAAGCCATTTAAGAGATCTACCCTAGAGATACCAAAATTTTGCAGTAGTTTAGACAAATGGATAAAATTCTGATTCAAGAAAATCCACGAAGATAACAACCTGGCAGCAGAAGATAAATTAACTTATTCAAAGCAAGTTATAGAGCTATGATCAAAAGCGGATCAGATAGTTTCTGGATATCCAACAGCGTCGGAAAATTATGCAAAGGCTTTTTTGGCATTGAAGAGCCGTTTCGAAAGGAAAAGGTTGCTAATAGAGTATTACAGGAGACAATTGTTGCAACTAACTTTTAAAAATTTAGTGAATAAAAGGAAACGGCCAACAGTTTCAGAAATATATGATAAGTTCACAGTGCATACCCTCGCTCCAGAAACATTAGGCGTTACCACGAAGAATTGCACGACGATGTTGTTCCCGTTGGTGGAGTCTTTATTACCAAAAGAAGTTTTGCATACCTGGCAGCGTAGTAACTATGCAAGAAATGACGCTGAAGAGGACAACAGCTTGAAAAATTTACTGGACTTTTTGAAAACGAAGGTCGAAAGTGAAGAGCATATTAACATGACAGTCAATGGTTTCGCTATCCGGGAAAACGGAAGCACGCGGCGTGAGAAGCTGAAGGAGGCACCTGCATCGACGTCATCGGCGGTACTGCAGACTGCAAGCGTGCTTCTGATTGCAGAAAGAAAAGAAAGGTTATGTATTTTTTGCGGTTATAATCATGATAATGCGCCATGTGAAGAAATGAAAGAATTGTCAATCGAATTTCGAAAAAATATTGTCAAAAATAACAATTGTTGTTTTAAATGTTTGATTAAATTTTTATAGGTATAAAATGCAGAAATCATCATGTAGTGTTCATGTGCTCTAAGATTTAGGATACCGCGGACGGAAGCGCTAATAAAAGTAATTCCGTTTGTACAGTAGAAGAGTAACATCTCGCAAATATTAACAGCGACCCGGAAATCTACCTACAAACAGCTGTTATAGAGAGCGGTTCTCAGCGATCGTATATCCGTGCAGATGTCACATAATTTTTAGGGCATGAGTAGCAGGGGCGAAGAAAAATAGTTCATTCTCTTTTTGGTAGTGTAAATTCCAAAAATGAATCGCATAATATCTATTTGGTACGTATGAACAAGCTTCGCGGTGATTATATTTGCAATTTCGATGTTATGACCCAAAATATAATCTACAACGGAGTACTGATGTAAAAGAAAGACGAATGGCTTAAAGAAGTTATATGCGATATTGGCGTAAAAAATAGCGACGAAAGTGAAACGATCGACATACTTATCGGAGCGGATGTCGCAAGGAGAAGCACGCTCTGTGAAAAAATTGACTTATAAAATGGACTTACCGTACAGGAAACTCGACTCGGTGGAACCGTTATGGGAAAAAACGTAGAACACAAAAGAAATGATACTGCTACCTCGTCAATTTCGTGTTTTGTAGCAGAAGCAAAAATCGCGAATTTATGGAAGTTGCACACAGTAGGAATACCCGATCCAATCAACGTTTTACATAAGAGTAAAACGGAGAAAAGAGATTAAAGAATAAAAGAAAAGTTTTTAAATACAGTTAAAATCAATGTCGCCGGTCGGTATACAGTAGACTTACCTTGGATTAAAGAACATACACCTATATCTCAACATTTTAATTTAGCAGAAAAAAGACTAAATAATTTGGTTAAATAATTAAAGACCGAAAAAATTTATGACGAGTGTGGCCAAATATTTCGCGAATGGTTAAATGCAGATGTAATTGAGGAAGTGCCTTAAGAGGAAATCGACTTATTCTCTCACTATTTACCGCATCGACTTGTCTTAAAAAATAACAGTACCACCAAAATTCGACAAGTATTCGACGTGTCTGCAAGTGAAAGAGGATTCCTATCATTGAATGCTTATCTGGCTAAAGCACCTAATTTAACCGATATATTTCCAACGGTATTATTAAAATTTCGTCAACAGGAAATAGCTGTAATATTCGATATTCAAAAGGCTTTCCTACAGATGGAAAGTAAACGCAAAAGATCAAAATTATTTAAGATTTCTATGGATTTCAGACGGAAATTTATGAATTTTTCGACACAAACGTGTAATATTCGGCTTAACGTGTAGCCCTTTTCTTTTAGGCGCAGTTATAGAACACCATCTCAATAGCGGGCGGACGAATCAAATATCGTGGTCGAACGAAACTATTATAAAACTCGAAAAATCATTTTATGTGGATAATTGTGTCACAAGTGTGCGAATGTAAAAATTGTTACAAACATTTATCTCTGAAGCGACAAGTGTAATGACGACCGCTAGCTTCGATTTAAGAGGGTGGGAGTTCGCGCACGATAATTCTGAAAAGGCAAGTTTAGTAGTCCTTGAAATTTTATTTAATAAAGTGAAAGATACATTCTCTATCAATTCCGACACAATACTCGAAAGGTTTAACGAGGTTATTACAAAAAGGACATTCTGTCATCGCACAAGGTTTATGATCCAATTGATGTTACGACTCCAGTCTTTATAGCACCGAAATTATTATTAAAAAGATTATGAAAAGAAAAGACCGATTGGGATACGCCGATGGACGATCAAGCAAGGGAGGAATTTGTTACGTGGTATAAACAACTATGTTATTTAAAAAGTATCGAATTCCCTCGAAAATTCGATATAGGAGAATTCTCTTTACACACTATTTGTGATGCAAGCAATGTAGTGTACGCGGCAGTAACATTTTGAAAAGTCGGGAAGAGTACGAGAAGTGAACTACTATTTGTAGCTGCCAAAACGCGAGTAACTTTCAGAAAAAGCTTCGATTCCGTATTTGGAATTATTAGTGGCTTGCATAGGTCGTCAACAAATTCGAGGAATTATAGAAGCACTTGATTTTCATAAATTGCCGAGTTTCTATTCCACTACTGTATCGGCTTGATTAAAGCGCGATGTGCAGTGGGAGATATTTGTATGGAAACAAGTTTGCGACATTAGAGAAATCACAGAGATTGAAAAATGTAATTATGTGTCAAGCGAGATGAATGCGGCAGACTTACCGTCGCGTGGCTGTCAAGTTAAGAAATTATTAGATTCGCGTTGGTGGGAGGGTCCGAAATGACTTAGGAAAAATAGTAATGAGTGGCCAAATCTAACAGAGCAAGTAAATGAAAGTGAAATCATTGAAAGTGTAACGCGAATCTCAATGTTGAATGTCGAGAATTTAATGAAAAAAATAATCGATAAATTTTCGTCACATACAAAACTAGTTCAGATTTTTACCATTAAAAATTGGGGATATAGTTCTGATTGGCGACGATGACCAAAAACAATGAAATTGGCCATTAGCCCGAGTAGAGAAATTGATTCAGGGTTGCAACGGGCAAGTAAGAGTAGCAATATTAAAATCAAAAGATGGAATATATAAACACCCAGTTCAACGTGTTTATTCGCTAGAAATAGCAAACGAGTGTGAAAGTTTTAAATCTGTTATACGTGAAAAATAGTGTGACAAGAAAAAAACGAATAATTGTCAGAATGTAAAAGATTGTAAGAATGTAAATAATTGTTGAACGAGCGATGATATTGATAATTTAATTGAAAAATGTAATGCACCAGAAGTAAAAAACCAAATGCGGTCGAATTGTGAAAAGATCTCATTTTTATAAATGATTCATATATATGGATTTGTAAAATATGATTTATCAAGTTTGAACTGAACTGAAGGTTTTGTGAGATTTTATGTTTTTATGTTCTTTTCTAAGTAACACGTCGGGCCTAATTCGGTTCAACTATTGTAGTTCTAACATACAAGTTACAACCGGCAATGAATACCGTTATATTGCGTTCTTCCTGTTATGTACGTGTTTACCTGAGTAATGAGGGGGCAGAGTTAATGTGCTTGTATATGTATGAATAAAAATTTAGTTTGGAGTGAGTTGTCGAGAGGAACAGAATAAACTTATTTAATATAGAAGTCTCTAGTATCATATTATAATTATTCCAATACCTCCAAGATTTTTCTATCTGAGCTTATAGATTTGAACACCAATTTTCAAAAAAATTTATTATGGATTTGCAATAAAAGCCAAGAGCAATAGGAAAATAGAACTCTATGGGATGCCAGAATATATAACACGTCGTACAATAAGCCTCGAGACTAAACCAGAGATGGTGCTAGTAGTATCAAACTGACCACTTTTTCCTAGAGTACAAACCTTTACATGAAACATGTAGAAATGTCACGTCGATTGGACCACAAAAAGCAGAGTTATCAAGGTTAGAGTAAAGTCACTTTGTAATTTAGTTGAAGAATGGAAAAAAGCAAGTTTCGAGTGTTGAAAAAATATTGTTTTTTAATGGATAAAAACACCGTAGAAGCCCAGCAATAGCTTGATACTCATTACCTGGACTCTTCTCCATCCAAATCAATGATTTATTAATGATATGCTGAGTTTAAACGTGGTTGTACGGACTCAAACGATGCAGAACGTTTGGGTAGGCAATTGGAAGCCGTTGCACCGGAAAATGTGAGTGAAGTGTGAAAATTCGTAATGAAATATCGCAAAGTGAAGAATTGAGTATGAAAAAGGTTTCTGTCAAGTGAGTGCCGCCATTGCTTTCAGTGGAACAAAAACAGCAACGAGTCGACGATTCAGAGATACGTGATCATGGATAAAATATGAATATATCATTTCACTCCCGAGGCGAATCGGTAATCATCTGAGTGGCGCATGGCCGGTGAAAGCAGTCCAAAGCGTCAAAAAGCGCAGCAGTCTGCTGACAAAATCATGACGTCTGTTTTTTGGGATACACATGGCGTGATTTTTATTAACTACCTGGAAAAAGGTAAATCGATCAACAGTGATTATTATATTGACAGATATTATTATATTGATTATTATATTATTATTGTATTGTTGGTGCGTTGGAAGGACGAGCTCGCAGCAAAACGAACGCATATGAAGAAGAAAAAAAATCCTTTTTCACCAAGACAATGCACGATGCCACAAGTCCATGAAATAAATGGCAAAATTGAATGAGTTACGCTTGAATTTACTTCCTCGCTGCCCGTATTCGCCAGATTTAGTCCCCAGCGACTACTGTCTCTTTACTGATCTCAAAAAAATGCTTAAGAGAAGAAAATTTGGCTCGAATAAGGAGGTTATTGACGAAACTGAAATCTATTTTAAAGCAAAAGAGAAATCTTTTTGTAAACATGGTATAGAAAAGATGGAAAGGCGTTGGAACATTTGTATCACTCTAAAAGGAGATTATATTAATAAATAAAAATGATTTTTGAAAAAAAAAATGGTTTCATTGTTAGTCTCGGGACTTATTGAACGACGTGTTATTAGTATAGAAGGTTATAAAATACTGCATAAAAGAGCTGTAAACAAAATAGAGATTAGAAATATGAAAATTCCGTTCATTGATTTCGTGAGTGAAAAAAGATAAAGACATTAAAATACTCATCGGCTATTTGTCTCCAAGAATGAACAAGAAAAGAAACGAACTATTTTAATGGTTTCTACATAAGAAACATATAGAAGCAATCGTATAGAAAATTAAATCTTTCAAAAGAAACTAATGATTGTTTAATATATGTGAATCAACTATTGAAATGTCGGATCTTCCATAGTCGAATAAGAATAAGTTCAAGTGAATAGTTTAAATAGGAAGCTTACATCCAAGATCTCGACCACGTATTTTGGGAATCTCGCATTGACAAAATGAACATGCTAATTTTGTTAACAACCTTAGTAAAGCTATCAGGTATGTGAATAAGTCTTTCCCGTTTTTTTTTAAATTTTGAGCCTTTATTGTGAAAAAATGGTTACAAATGAATTATTGAAAGTATTGGCATTCGCTAGCTACAATTTTTTCCCATCTTTCTGGCAACATACGAATCCCGTTGCGAAAAAATTCGACCGGTTTGGCCTCTATCCAGTCATCCACCCATTTTTTGGCTTCCTCGTAGGAATGGAAGTTCTGGTCAGCCAGGCCATGCGTCATCGATCTGAAGAGATGGTAATCAGACGGAGCAACGTCTGGACTATACGGCGGGTGGGGTAGGACTTCCCATTTGAGCGTTTCTAAGTATGTTTTCACCGGCGGTGCAACATGTGGGCGAGCATTGTCATGTTGCAAAATAACTTTGTCGTGCCTGTCGGAGTTTTGTGGCCGTTTTTCTCGCAGTGCGCGGCTCAAACGCATCAATTGTCGTCGATAGACCTCGCCTGTGATCCTTTCATTCGGTTTCAGAAGCTCATAGTAAATCACACCTAGCTGGTCCCACCATATACAGAGCAGGAGCTTGGCGCCATGAATATTTGGCTTGGCCGTCGATGATGATGCATGGCCGGGTAGTCCCCATGATTTTCTTCGCTTCGGATTATCGTAACGTATCCACTTTTCATCGCCAGTCACGATACGATGCAGAAAACCCTTTCTTTTATGTCGCTGAAGCAGCTGTTCGCAAGTGAAAAAACGCCGTTCGACGTCTCTCAGCTTCAGTTCGTACGGCACCCAATTTCCTTGCTTTTGGATCATTCCCATGGCTTTCAAACGCTTGGAAATGGTTGTTCGGTCAACTCCCAATGCTTCAGCAAGTTCTTCTTGCGTTTGACAAGAATCTTCATCAAGCAAAGTCGCCAATTCTCGATCTTCAAAGATTTGCGGCCGCCCGGAACGCTCCTTGTCTTCCACGTCGAAATCACCGCTTTTGAAGCGTCGAAACCATCCGCGAACACTTGAATCATCGACGCAACCTTCTCCATAAGCCTCCTGAAGCAATCGATGCGTCTCGGCAGCAGATTTCTTCAAATTGAACCAATAAAGTGAAACTTCCCGCAAATGACGTCGACTCGGCTCAAATTTCGACATTTTCACGATATCAAAAATTTATGATGCGAAAAAATTTTAACTAATGTGTTAGTATGGAATTGTTGACATATGAATAAGCTTTGATTATGACATATGTAACCATTGAATACTCGCACAGTATTGGTGGCGCCATCTCTTACAAAAAACGGGAAAGACTTATTCACGCTCCTAATAGTATTCGTCTACATCTAAACGGCACGACTTTTTTTAATCCTACTAGACAATATGTGAAAAACTACCAAGATATTTAAAAAAAACTATCATTTTTTAATATTATGAACTATACGTACCCCATATACGATATATTGTTGTATTCACATGCACATATTGGTTTGTATTTTAACATACGATTCTTATATGGCGGGTGAAATCCGATGGATCTATTAGTGGTTCAGCCGAATAAGAATGTATTAACGGAGTACAATTCTCGGAATAGAAGAAGCTGCGATTTAAGACCCAATGAAGATTTGTAGCAAATACATTGGACAACCAAGAAAGGAGGACGCTCAACAAAATTATTAATACCCAAAATCAACCCAGTGATAGAAAAGAAACATGGTGAGGTCTAACTTACTTAAATCTTGTCTGAACATAGATATTTCCGTAAATATATCTTTGCAGAAGGAAAAGGGTAGTCTGACCAAATCGTATGTGATCATTGGATTAAGTTACAATTAGGACTTAAAGCTAGAATTGATGAATTCAGAAAATATTATGAAAACTACGTTACGAACGCTTTCCAAAAACAACGATTAGATAGATGTTCAGAAGAAAAAATTCAAAAGCGTGAGTGAATGAAAAATTAGTGTAAAAGGGACGAATGCGTATGACCCCATAAAGAATGA
The DNA here is from genome assembly GCA_018907035.1 of Sycobia sp. Sy_11. NCBI lineage: Eukaryota > Metazoa > Arthropoda > Insecta > Hymenoptera > Epichrysomallidae > Sycobia > Sycobia sp. Sy_11. The sequence continues at coordinate 153,407 of JACCIC010000241.1, read as the reverse complement.
CACCCAAGATGAAGTAATGTGCATAAAAGTCCCGGGCTCATGTCGATTCAAACAAGGAGATATGTTATTAGTTTGTAGTAACAAAAGTATAAGTCAAGCCACACATATTCTCTTACAATTGGTTTATGAGCTTATTTGTAAAAATGTCGCTATAGCGAAATGCGTAAAATACATTCACAGACTTCTGAAAAATCGTATAAAAGATTAATGCTCATAAAAAAAATTATAAAATGATCATAAAAAATTATTTTTACGTAACTTTTTTGTAACTTTATATCTCTGATTCGATCCGGGACCAAGCAAGTCCCAAAGAAGCCCGTTGTTCCATTACTACTTGTTCTATTAATTATTTAACGTTCTTCACGTAACAGTAAAATGACCTAAGCGGTGGAATGGAGGTGAGGTTCATCGATTAGGCCTCACAAATCCTCACGAATACAGCGACACGAATCCACGTGTAAATATATATGAAATAAAATAAACACAGGCGGAATATCAGACGAGTGAGATTCCTGTATTACCGCGCGGTGAATATAATAAGATAACGAGGACGTCCCCGACTCTTTGTTGACAGGTGTAACGTATGACGCAAACTTAAGTGTCAGCACGGCGGCTACATGAGGTCAAGTTGAAAAACAGCGAGCTGTGTGATCGATAGCTTAGGAAAAGTGAAGGCCCTGCGATCGGTCTCCGGCCGAACAAGTCCCTAATAAGGATTTCCAACAAAGATATTGATTTATTTCATTGAGCGATTTAAAATAGATCTCCAAATAATTATACTATTAACAAAAGCTTAACTAATATTTGAAAGTTCAATTTTCAAAACAAAAGACCAATAGGACTGCTTTCAATAAATTGGAATATATTTCCATTGAAACTATTATACATATAAAATTGAAAATGGCACTTATGTCAACTGCTGGAAACTAAACTAAAAAACATTTTTGTTAGTTTATTGACTGTAAGCTTAATTAATTAATATTAATTTATTATACATATAATTATACTGATTTGACAAAAAAATTTTTATTAGTATTATATATGTGTGTGTGTGTGTGTGTGTGTGTGTGTGTGTGTGTGTGTGTGTGTGTGTGTGTGGGCTTACTCCATTCTTTTTTGTGTAAACTATAAACGCCTAATATAAATTTATATTACAATTTTGGGAAAAGATAAAAATTTTGAACAATTTTTTAAATATACAGTATAACAGTTTTATCTAGTTTTTCATAGTATATATAGATAAATTCAATATCCTATCCAAAGCGTTATTAGTTTTAAAGTATTTCGAAATAAAAAATAAGCAGTAAAATGATTCGTTTATATAAAAACATCCAACAAAAACTATATATCTCGTTAAATAGATTTTCTTTGTTTATAAAATTACATAAATTTTTTCAGTATAGTTATTTATAGCACATTTCTTATGTTAACATTACATTTAAGACAATGTATAATGCCCTCCTATACGTATGTATTCATATAAGTAGACTGATTTATTATTCAATTATATTTTATGTTTATCAATTTGGCTTTAAAAAAATATATCCTAATTTAAAAGTATTAATCTCAGTATTTGTACGAAAATAACAATAGTCAATAGTCTTTATCATAGTTATTTGATAAACATGAAAAATTGTATAAAAATCTACACAAGTTGTTTAATTGCATAAAATCTTTCTAGAATAATAATTATAACAACAGAAGTATATTAACAGAAATGTCTTTCTATAATATACAATATCAATTCAGTGTTAGAACCAGAAGTTTTTGAAAAGTGATTACAACATGCTGAATAGTAATTTGCATAAGAAAACAAAAGCTTTTAAATAATTTATAAAACTCGTAATAAACAATTGATGATTTACAATGTTAATTATAACTTTATTATGTATAATTATGAGTATACTATAATAATATAAAATTTTATATAACCTTTCAGAATGCATTTTTATGAAGTATCTATACTTTTTGCTAGGTGACCGCATCAATACCCCCCCCCCCCGTATTGAGCCTTATATAGATTTAAACTAATTTGAAACGACCAATATTATATCAGTATTCGCAGTAAAATAATGGATTAAATAAATAATGAATTAAAAATAAAATAATTTGTTGTCATCATTATGTATTATAAGTATGTTGATGGTAATAATAAAAATAATAATATAGTAATAATTTACAATACAGTGCTTAATAACCACTATTGAACAATAAGAAGAAATTGACGAAGAGTTTCTAAACCGGATGAAACTGGATAGAAAAGGAAGGGGGCAAGCGACATTTAATGCAGTTTAATTAATAGTTTGAGAAATCGAAAAGATTTATCAAAGCCCGGTAAATTGAAATTTCCGGATGCCCCCAATCTTATAATTAATTAGTGAAAAAGAATGAATAAATATAGCGATTGCAAATTGTTTTCAAAATTGTATGAAATTCAACAAATTATATTTTTTCATTATGCAATAATTTCTATATATATTTAAGTGAAATTGGTTACATACGTGCATGCACGCACGTAAGCACACTCGAAGCATGTATATTTTATTTGAACATAGAATAATGTTGTTTTAACTTTTTAACGATAATAATTCGATGAGAGTAATAGTCAATCAAAGCAAAAATAAATATTTTTTCAAAATTTAATAATGATTTAAATGCAAATATAAAGATGCTCAAGGAAATGTCTAATATTGGGTGCATAATAATTTATTGTAATATGATATATTTTAACATTTAGTATACACAGCTTCGTGATTTCCGTGTAGTTTTCTGCACGGCCGTGAATAGCTTGTAATATAACGTAATTAATTATTAGTATCATTATGTTTCTATTAATAAAAATAAAGGTGACAGGTAGTTTATGGTCTCCAGTGTGAATTACTCGGCAAATTATTATGGATCGCGCTTTAACCGGTGGAAACGTGCGAAACTCGTGGAACGCACTTCCCCGCATCGCGAGGCGTCATTACTCAATTATCGTTATAATGTGTCATAATTTGAGTAATTGCAGTTATATAGCAGCTAAAATATAAAATATAATAATCAGACTTTTGAAATCAATTCACAAGGCTCTCAATTTTTATCATGAAATTAAAAGTATATTTATTCTGAAATTCAAAGCATCGTAAATTTCGTCAAGATTATACAATTATACATTAATGTTTGTACAAAAATAAAATAATTATTTTCTGTCAGTTATTTTACGGGCTTGATGATTATTATTAGGAATTTTTTTGTAATCTGATACTCGAATTGGAAGCCTTATTAAAAGAAAGACATATACTTAAATGCCAGATAAATTTACTGACAAATATCATTAATACGTACTTATCAATATCTATTTGTATGAACTGAAAAATTGTGATAAAATATACGAAACTGTGTCTTTATGCACGTAACGTCTTAAAGAATTTATATTAAATTATATTATTGTTTGTTTGATGAAAAGTTTTTTTTGCAAATAATGTGTTCATATACAAGGATGCAATAAACACAAACACAGATTGAACGCAATCATGCACGCGGGCAAAATAAATTCTTACTACATTCACTTTGTATTTGGTCGCTGAAAACCCCCCTTTAAAAGATTTACTTTCTCCCCTATAAGCATGAGCCCGTAAAAATCACTTTGATGGTAGAACTCAAGGGCTGGTTCTAAATATCATAAATATAGGGCGCTGCGAGGGGCGAGGTGCATGGGGATGCGGCTGAGTGACCCCGTATTGTATAGGTGACCTATATCTTACGCTTCTGTTCGATCAATTCACTCCCTATATCATATAGGGAACGCTATATTATTACTCTTACTCTTTGCTCTATTATATTTCGTTATATTCATATTTCTTTATGTAGCGCGTGCATATACACATGTATGAGCATTGTTGCTCGTATGTATGTATATACACGTACTGCCTTGTTTTACACGATGCGGCTCAATATCTATTTAACTGAGTGTATCTTTTGGCAAGACGCGGGAGTCGCGAGAGTAGAAACCTGCGATCCAGGGGCGCGCGCGTGGAATCAAACAACCAAAATCGTATATATATATTATATACACAAGCAGACCGAACTTGTTCATAGTGCGGTTGCACGAACAAACGAAACTTCAAAATTAAACAACAAATATACTGTAAACTCTCTCTCTCTCTCTCTCTCTCTCTCTCTCTCTCTCTCTCTCTCTCTCCCTCCATCCCTTTCAATACGTCAAAATATATCAAATATAAATCGAAAAAACTGCAAAACTTGTTAATACGTATTTTTCGAGTATTATATAATATATAATTTATATTCAAGCACGCGAAAACTTTGTTAAAATCTAGCAACTATAATAATATATCCTACAACGTACTATCATATATTACATCGGTATAAGAGCTGTAGGGAAGTATAGGACCAGCAAGTAGGACCAAGAGGTAGAGCTATGGTAGGGCTGCTGGAACCGCAGACCTCGAACAAGGTGTATACTGGTGCGCGATATAACCTACTGGTTACCAATTTGTGGCATGATCGTTATAATTGTATGCTGATGATTAACAGATTCGCGTGAAAATTCTATGAAAATTCATGCACGCATATGTGAAAAAGGAACAAGCTTTAATATTACTGATGGCGACACTCGGGCTACACAGTGTAGCTACTTTGATAACTGTCCCTGTTCACTGTTGGATGAGCTATGAGCTCGGCTTTGAGTGCTGATGATGATGGTGCGCGCTGATGATGAAGCGCTGCTCCGGCTGACGGGCTCACTCCGCTCCGATCAGTCCGATCGTTTCGTTTTCTTCCATCGGATGCGTTCTCGCGTGCACTCTCAGCACGGTGATAGTCTCTAATTCCAATCCTGATAATACGTATTTCTATGTCTGTTTCTGTACTCTGCATGTTTGGTGCGACTGAGTTTTCACCTGCACAACCGCTATAAAACTATATAGAAGTATAGGAAAGATTATGTAAAATATAAGAATGAATAAATGAAGATTCCAAGGAAGGGAAAAAATAACGTGAGTAGGGAAATTTCTGGCAGTAAGACGAGACAAAAAATAAACACTCCGTGGAGAGAAGGCGGAAAAGAAAAAGTCATTCGCCGATAGACATTACAACTCGCAATATACATACACGATTAAATATCTATCATTTAATCCAGCAGTGCGTAAATGGTTGAACCTGAAGCACAGCTGCAGAATCATCGACGAGTAAAAAAAGAATCATAGTGCGAGAAGCCTATATTACACGCGCTACTGTCTACTATCTCTCTTGCACGCTCGTACATATCATATACTTACGTGCGGAAGCCAGGAATTATATCAAAAGGTATAAAGTTGCTGATGCGCGCACGGGATATATTGTCGGTTCTCCACAAGTTTCTCTATTCTCTCTCTCTCTCTCTCTCTCTCTCTCTCTCTCTCTCTCTCTCTCTCTCTCTCTCTCTCTCTCTCTCTCTCTCTAATCTGTATATATCGAGCGGCATGAGTGTGTACGCGCGCGCGCCAGCACACGTATTTGGTACTTGCATATGTAGTTTACTATGATTTTACTGTACATCGCAAGAGAGCACGCATAAGAGAGGAAGGAAGCTGCTGTGGGGGAGAATCAAAAAAGAACGCGGTGTGCGGAGAGGGGATCGCGTCTTGAAGCACCGCTTATAATACGCAACATTGCAGGAATTCTATCAGGTTATATTATAATATATAATTTATATAAGTTGCGCGAGGTTGCGGTGTATTGATTTTTTCAATTTTTTTTTCGCATCATGAATCAAAACATGAAATAGGTGTACTTGAGGTTTTAGAAATTTTCGATTATGAATAAATGTTAACTAAATAAAAAGAAATAATAATGTACCAGAAAATGAAAGATGATAAAAGAAATTAAGAGTAACTAATTCATATAATTATTATATCAATGTCATCTATTTCTATTTCTATAGTGTATGAAAGTCTTGTGCAGCAATCAGCTGCTGCTGTGTATATATTTTGTTTCTCTCTCTCTCTCTCTCTCTCTCTCTCTCTCTCTCTCTCTCTTTCTCTTCCTCTCTAAGCGCTAACTCGCTCGTACTTAAATCTGTTAAATCATGCTCTCTCACTCTTTGTCTCCTGCGCTTTCTTTTTCTTATTATACTCTATATTTTCAACTCTCTGTCTGTGATTGTAATGTGATATAATTTTTGTGCGCGCGGCCATGAACTGTCGCAGTTTCGCAGGTTCTCTTTCTCACCTAATTATTTCTTCATAATCTTTCTCTTTTTTGACGCCACACAGGTTTGCTTGCATATACTCCAAGCGCTTATACATGTACTATGCAAGCAGCAAGGGTGAGAGTGCAGACTGCTGCAGCTGTATGTAAGTGCCAAAACGTGCAAAGTGCTTCAACTACTTCCTATGTTACTGCGGGTGATTGAAGGGAACGAGCAAGTTTTTAATATTTTCGTTCGGTGTCCGCGCTACAAAAAACACAGAAATTCTCAAGGTGAATTTCATGAACGTAACGATAACGACGAGGATTAGGAATTGGCTGCTGCTACAGGACGGCTTACGACGTCTTGGCGCTGGTGCTGCTGCTGCTGCTGCTGCTGCTGCTGTTGAGCGACGGCCATCGGACGGCGGCGATGCCCGGACACTTCTCCTTGTCGTCAATGGTGGATTTCTCGAAAGATTTGCAGTAAGTATAGGATTATGATTTTAAAAGCTATTCTGTTCATCTTCTATTTGTTCTGTTTTCATCGCGCACTTCTTTCAGTTGATCTTGTAAGGGATGAGCTTTAAAACCTTATTATTTGGTATGAAATTTTTTATCTATACTTTTCTAGTACTTGAGCTTGAGAATTAAGTTTAAGAAATGGAGATCCGTACATAACCTTTCTAACGCTTACTAAAACTACAGTTTTCATCGAAACTGATAATCCAATCAATAATTATAAGGGACTATGTTGTTGATCTCACAAATTCAGAATAACTAGAATACAGTTTCTTTCAAATTTGGAGGTAGTTCCATAATTTAGTTGTCTGCTGTTATATGGTCTGAGCAACACACACAATAAAAACACGCACACTAACATGCACACGCACATACACACACACACATGCACTTGCCTCGTTCTCTAATAGGGGTGTGTCTGTGTAAGATTTCCTTTTAGGGTATAAACGTATGAGAATAATAGAATAATTTAGGCTAGTCTATTAAGTTTTCAGCAACTGAATATATTAAAACTTGAACGTGATAATGAATAATTAGGTTAACAAACTACAGTAAAACGCGTACTAAACTTTATTCAAATTCAGCAATAATTAATCCTTCTCCGGCACACTAACACATAACGCACCCATTGTTTATATTATATGCTACATGTATGCGATGCAACGATTAAAAAAAAGGGAGGGGAGCGCGCTATCCTATCCTAATAAATGTTATATTTGACTATATTTGACAGATACATTATTCTATCTCTTTCTACATTTATATAAATATACTAGTCTTTCTAAAAGAAGAAATGTAAATAAGGTATTCGAAAGAGCAGGGAGGGTGGGGTTACTTGTCTGTGTAGTACTTTCTATTATGCTTTATCTCTGTGCTCTTAATACTCATTCATATATTGGATGCCTTTTAACTGTTTGCATCCATCTCATGTAGAAGATTACTTTTTCGCGCCTGATGTATGCATCAGGCGGTCGCAAAGTGTTGCGTATTTATAATAATAATATAGGCCCTTATTGGCCTTATACACAAGAAGCAACCAGAGCAGGTGGTGTTCTCTCTCCCTCTCTCTTCATTCGCATATACGCGCGCATAATACAATAATACATGTGCGCCTGTGCCTGGACTATACGCGCGCATACGCGGAGGGAGAAAAAATTTCGGACTCTCGCACCTTCGAATATCGATCTGCCAAGTGTTATATACGACTAAATTTCTCGCGCGCTCTACAAACCAAGAGAATAGGTATAGACCTGTTTTTGTAAGTGACTCTCATATAGTCTCATAACGCGGTGCGCGCGCGCGCGCACCTTTAACTTCGTACAATATACTAGCTTTAGCTCCCTCGGCCCTTTTAATACTATCACGACTACGCCCTTGTCTGGTTTATAAAGTAGTGTGTATTTAATTTCTCTACAAAAGTTCCGATACGTTACCTGTGCGTCGAATATAAATGTAAGTTTTCAATTATTATTGTGTTTAAAGAAGGGGATCGATTCGTTTTAAAAATTCAAAGGCAACTGAATGTCATCAACTATGATTATTCATCGTATTATCATACTTATATTAAATTAGAAGAAATCAACTATAAATTATATGATAGATGCAAAGTGTATTTAATTCTGTGTAGGTTTTCAGTAGATTGTATAAGTAATTTCATTGTACAAGTTTTGGTCTGATGCAAGACATGCCCCGGTGAACGACAAAATACACGCAAATATGCCTGTATACTGCTATATATATTATATGTGTGTGAAAAATGCGTGATAATAATATATATGCAGTGGATTGTCTAGGCCTACCCTCGATCGATTAAGGATTACTCGCGCGAGTTTTCGCTCACATCACGCGGCACGCAGAGTTTTGTTTATAGACGAATCGATCTAATTTTACGCTTTTCGTTCTATAATGTAAAGAGGAATATGATGTATTTATGATCCCGAACTTTTTTTGCCATCTCGTGTTTTTTGTTCATTTCTTTCACTTCATTTCAATACAATATTCTGCAGCCAAATAAAAATAATATTTTCATGTATTTTATCATATAAAAATATCTTTTAGCCCATCTATGATTTTATACAATAACTATTTATTTTGAGATAGCAATGAAATATTTATATATACCTGCTAGAAAAATATTATTACAAAAACTGCATATTACCTTAATACAATTATAAACAAATAATTTTTAAAATTATTTAATATATTTTGAAGTAGCTTGTAAAAGAAATAATTTAACTTTTATATTAAAACAAATCAATAAGTTCGAACAAATTACTGTTTCTTCTTTACATTAATTTATACTATTAAATATTTTATGAGAACATTCTGTTATAAAGCTTAATTAAGTAATCCCAAACAATATATAAAATTATAAAAAACATTAAACTTTTTTTTTATAAATAAAAGGCTTCTGATAACACTAATATAATGAGTAACTCAATATATGCTTCGAACTTTATTTTGTCTAAAATTAATTTACAATTAATAATTTCCTTAAAATATGAAAAAAATATTAGTTTAAAAAATAATAAACTACCACTACTACAATATAATTTGTATCTTGCTATAGAAGAACGTCTGATATTCTACCAAATTTAGTTGTATATTTCCATGTATATATAGATTACAATTTTTTTTTGTATAAATATTAATAAGATAAAAGTAAAAATTTAGGGATTACAAATTTAATATGTAAGCCACTTGATAACAATAAAAGATGTCTAATAGTTATGCAAATTTTTGATGATATTCTGTAGCCGAACAACTGCCTTCTGCACAAAGCTTTGCAAAGATATATTTATACTTTCAAGTGGTTTAATGATATACTGACCAGATATATTTGTCTGGTAGCAAATGCATAAAGCATCTTGTAGATCATATGTGTTCTTATAAAAGTAATAAAAAAATTTAACTTAAACGCAGTATAACTATTTTAAAATCATTAGAAAATTTACTCTAACACTTTGTATATTATTTTTTTTTTAAATTATTTTTGTCTTTAATTTTGTACTCTATAAATATAAAATTTTATGATTCTATATTCAAAAAAATAAAAGAAAGAAAGAAAATTAAAAAAAACATAAAATTATAAATTCCAAAACTTCAACTTCATTTTTAATTGATATTCATTTAATTGATCTAATTTACTTTTCATTTACTAAATTTTTATTATAATTACAAAATCTATATAAATTAGAATTACAGTAGTATAAATTTATATAATGATATTAATTTATTTATTCATATATTTAATACATTTTTAACTTTAGTATTTATTTATCAAAAAATAAATAATTTTAATCTTTTCACTTATTTAATAAATTGTATAATTGAATTAATAATTATAATTATTTAATAGCCATATAATATTAGCATATTATAACATGTATTAAAAAATAACAATTCATAGATATTTTATAAAAATATAATAGTAAATTAGTTAAATTTATAACTAGAAGCTTGCACAATTGGCTTGATTTCAGAATTAATTTGAGTGATATTAGGTATACTTCTTACTGACAAGGATAGTTTCTCATCTCCGGAGCACTAATTTGATGAGATTGTGAGTGGTGTTTCATGATATCAATCTTGGTGCTCTATCTATGAATTATTTTATTTGAAGACAAGTGAAATATTAAATTGATTTTAGTAAAAACACAAAAGTGAAATTAGATTTGTTGATATATCATTTCTAAATTTTTTTGTGCAGATGAATTCTGAAACTTCTAAGGAGGTTACGTAAATTACAATCATTTACGATGCCACCAGCCTGGAGCATGGATAATCCTGCTCCATAGTACTGCTACCATGTTGGTCACGCAGTCTCCCTGCTCTATAGATAATCCACCAAACATGTTGTCTGTACTTGAGGAAGAAAGAAATGTCGACATTGACGATGTCTTCCCACCACATGTTGATACAACCAACATCACTATCCAACCAGAGTCTCCAACCAGCAAAAAGCAAACACTCAAAACTTTTAAGGATATTAATACATTATTGCAGGCAGACAGATTGCGTGAAGTAAAACTCATCCTTAGGGAGAATGCCTGGCCACTGAACAATGGAATTAGGACTCAGCTATGGCCAGCACTCATTAGTCAGCACTCCAAAGGTAATAACACCATGGATGGTTATTACTGGGACATGGTGAGCCAAGTTTTAGGAACTACAGGTTAGTCCAATTTATATTTTACTAATGAATATTTTTATCCGTCTTACAGTCTTTATTCAATAATTTACTATACTAATAAAAAAACAATCAGACTATTCTTGTTAATAAAATACAATAAAATTAAATTAAAAATTAAAAATAAAAATAAAATAATTTATAGTTTATTAGTAAAGAACAATCTGGCTGTCCCGACCATCTAAATTTAAATATACCTTTAATGTTCGACCTTTAGAACTGCTCCAATTTATCTTCAAGGACTGAACTATACATTATAAAATACTAAATTATATTTATATAGATTATAATATACTAACTTATATTTTACTTAAGTCTAATAATTTATTTATTGTCTTATATTTTAGTAGCAAGTGAACTATATCATTTAAAAAAAACTTTGTTCCAATAAATTATTATAACTTTATATTTTATATATTTGAATTAATAAAACTGTATACTTTTCAGAATTACCAGAACAATCTATTATGTTGCCACCGTTTGTTGACAGTACTCACTGCTTATCATATAATCTAACTCGTAAAGGTAGAAGTGTTGCAGATAGAATTGTTTCAGTCCTGGGTTATGCTTGTCCAGATATAACGTACAGCCCATCGCTTTATCCAATTACTGCTCTTCTTTTGCACTTTATGCCAGGTACAATAAAAACTGTTTGTAAAATGGATTTAAATTTTCTTCATCTAAGTATCATTGAGTAATTAATTTCAATAATATTTCAAATATTTCAGAGGAACAATGTTATCATTGTGTACAGAGCTTAGTGGCATCAAAGAAAAAAATGTTCATTACACAAACAAAACTTCTGTATGAAGTAACATGGAAAACAGTAGAACAAATAACAAAAAAGCATGTGGTATGTAATATAAATGTATAGCTTTTTTTAAATTGTTAATAGTAAACTTTATTATAATTTAGCATAACTATTATTTTATTTAAAATCTTTTTTTATAGAAATCTGCTGCTGTACATTTAGCTAGACACTGTTCAGTATCAAGAGCAGAAAGAATCTACATGGACTGGATCTGGTGGATTCTGCAGCTGCTTCCATTTCAACATCTAGTCAGAGTTATGGACTGTTTTTTGCATGAGGGCATTAAAGTATAACACAATAAATTATAAATATTTTATATTTAAGAAAATTTCACGAAACTAATAAAATTTTTTTATTTCAGGTCTTCTATAGGGTGGCTATGGCTATCATATTATTATTCTATAAACATTCGTCATCACAAAATTCAGAATGGATGGCTGAAATATCTAAAAATGGTATAGACGCAGCTCTTTCAAAGTTTTGCAGGCAAATTCCGGTGATTATTATACATATTTCAGATTATCTTGTTTTATGTTGAAAAAAATGATATAAAATAGTTATCATAAAATATTCAGTTTGAATATTAAAAATTTTTTTCTATTTATTTTAGGTAACTCCAGCAAAATTTCTTCGCACAGCATTTGGTATTCGAGGTTTAAGTTCAGCTTACATAACAAGAGTATTCATCAGTATCGAAATGAATTTGAAAAGCCGAAATATGGTATCAGGAACAAAATCCTTAGTAAAATCACGATCAACCGATACATTACCAACAAGTCAGTCGCAAATGAACATTCAAATGATGTCACATACCCTTACAATAAGAGAGGTAAGTAACTTATAGAACTTATAGGCAAAATTATTAATTTGTTACATTTATAAAATATTATATTTCTTTATCAATTTTTTAGAAACAGTAACATAATGAATTCTAACGTAGAAATGTATATTTGTTTAATTTAATTTTAATATAAATATATTTTCCAACAAGAATGTTTATTTATAAATTTCTTTTTGTATCGGTTTCTTTTTTCTCTATCCTGTTTTCTCATTTTCCAATAAGACAATAACAGTGGTGTAGGGTTAAGATGACATTAAATCGTCGTATTTTAACAAACTTGGTTTTTGTGTAAGATCTATGGTTGCTTAATCATTTTCAGTATACAATATTTGTAATATATATAGATATTATTATATTTGCTGTAGACTGTCATTAACTTTTTCCATTTTGTTACATAGTGAATCGATTCAGAAATGAAATTTTAAAGATTGCTTTTCAGTTTCAAATAAAATCAATCTTTAGAAAAATACTTTTTAAAATGATTGGAAAACTGCAGAAAATTTTTTTCAATGATTCACTTTGTTTTCAGAAAGAATGTGAAGACACGTACAAAGACAGGGTATTGTATAATTATCTTTTTGGACAATGTGCCGTTCGTTTCATGTGCTACCTTTTTCTCCGCCCTAAAACTTACTACTCGAGTTACACTTTCACGTACTCTCATTCATTACGACACTGTAAAGTGTCGTCGGCTTTTATCGCTGTTACCATATACGCCACATATGCAACTGCTGCTCTCATTTTTTTCAGCGAGTGGTATCCATAATCATAATCAATTTTTGCAATGTTATTTTCTATTTTTTTTTTTTTTTTTGGGTGCATTAATCATATAAATCTTGGTCAGAAAATTCCATTTCAGTTAAATTATTGTAATACTATATTTTAATACCTTACACTTTATTTCATATTATAAGTTAAAACAAATAAACCAATAAATTATAAAAATAAATTTAGTATATTTTTTCTTATATTCTGTATTTTAAAGTTATATTAAATTTAACATAATTAAATACATATTTGATTTAGAAAAAAATACTTTTTTAATATTCCTGGAATTTTCTAATCAAGTGAGCAATTCATACTAATGCAGAAAACAAAGGCAAGTAAATTTTTGTCGGTTTTGAGTTTTATTAAATAAATTCATATGGTTTAATATTTGGATTAGACTTGTATTTAATCAATTATAAATTTCTCCTTCTGTGCAGACACCGTAAGGTTGTTTGTATAGCTTTTTGTTTTATTTTGGTTTAATTAGCAACCGCCGCCACTGTCTAAGACAAATGTACAAACATTACACATGTCTGCAAGATATACAACCTTATGTTTGACCAAGACAAACTATACACTTTTACATAGTACTTAGGGTTTTCCTAAATTATTTATTAATCTAACTTTTTTTACCTAATCTGTATCCCGATGTTTCGGCTCGTGTAAAAGGTGTCCACATGTATAATTTTGAGATATATGTCGGAACTAATTGATTAATCTTTAATCGAGCCTTTTTCATAATCAATTCATCTTCCTTGTGTAAATAGGGAATGCTATAAATTAGTAACAATATTCTTCAACTTACATGGCCAACTGAAATAGCAGAAAAATTAAAAGTGATCATGCATTATATAAATATTTCTGCTTGTCGCATGTTTTAAGTTTGTATAGTAATTTGGATTAGAAATGGAACGAAAACCGTTAGTATTTTTTAAAATCTGGTAACTTATTCGATTAAGTGCAAATTTTAACAATTTAACACAAAACAATATAACTAACTTCATAATAATAAAATCATGGTGCATGAAACTATTAATTTTAGATGAGAACTTTGAGGTTCCCCGTTTTTGTCAATACTTTATTTTGTAACTACAAAAAAAACTGTATATATACTAACATTACAGCTCAGCTCTATAAAAAGGTATTTGAAAAGTGTACCTATTGGGGCATTGAAACTAAAAGAGAAACGAAATTGTCTTATATCCGTATCTGTGAGAAAAGAGGGTGAAAGGGAGGAGTTTGCAAAAAGTATTCGTAAATAACAGTCGTGTCTATTTTCGGTTATACGGAGGAATGAAGAGGCAGCATAAGCACCAGTCCAAAAATAGATTCTATGCAAAGAAAATATTATTTATTAAGTACTGCATTTTTATATAAATGAACTAAATACTTTAAAATAATATCGAAAGTTAAAATGTTTTTGATTAACATTTAATTTTCATAGATTATTTTCAGAAAATATGAGTAATTTTTATTTTTATTATTATCAATTTATTTAGCTAAATTGAGTTTGAAAGTAGTCATTTCATTTAAAAGAAACCTTGGACGTTTCAATCAGACAGAATTTTTTTTGCATATATCTTCGTTATCGAATATAAAATTAATAATATGAATTATATGTATTATTATATGAATTAATTATTAATATATAATTAATTATTATTTGAATTATATGTATGTTTTTGTTTTAAATTATCGCAGTTCTTAGAAAATATCTATATTTCTTAAATTTTTAAATTACTTAATCCACAATTTGTAAATTCCTAATATTGTAAAATTTATAATAATATAGTTAGATATATTTCGCTTGTATCAAACTTTACGAATTCCATTTGTCTTTCGTTTGATTTGCAACTACAGCAGAGATTATTCACAAGGAGATATTCGCAGTATATGCATAAAATTCTTTTCACTCAGTTTATTTTCATTTATGAATGTTTTCATTTTTTCTCTTAAATATAAGAGAGTGTGCGTGAGACTGGAAAGAAGAAAGAGTGTGTTTTCGATCACCTAAATTCACAGTTCCGTCTATTGTATTTGTGTTTGTGCTGCATTTCTTCTGGATTGCGGCGATGATCATAAACACCAATGACGGATCACGATGGTAATGGGTATTGATGTAAATAGGGCGCACACAGTCCTGGACCGCGCGCTCAGACGATGGGCGTCTATCCCATACATAGCATACGGTCTCAAATTCTTGATATGCCCGATGTAAGTACCCCGACACGGTAGACTAATAACATTGTCGAATTTTCCCTTTTTTTGTACATATCTTTTTTATCTTTATCATTTATTCTTATCGTTTATAGATTCTTAGGTGATTCCGTGCCTGCGGCATGTGTTTATTATTACTAGTGTACGTAATTATTTATCTATTTTAATTTAATTCGAAAGTTATGTTTCAGTGGACTGCTTGTGTACAATTGATATATTATTCTAAACAATTGTAACATTTTTTGGCGCAGATCGTAAGCCTAAATTTTTATAATGTTGCAATTGCCACTTTTATGCTGCTGTTACTGCTGCCGTTGTTATTGCCGCTGCGAAAATCTAGTGTAAGCTTTTTATTACCTGCCGATGCGTCGCTTAAATTCATTCCGAAACATGAAATATAAAAATAAAAGTTTATAAAAATTTGTTTCTTTCATCGAAACTTATTTGCTTTGGTTTTTCTTTGCTTACAAGTCTTAAAGGTACAAGAGTAGGTATAAAAATTTTTATTCCCTACGAAAGCACTGAATTTGCTCAATTTGAACTTCATCTTCAGTTCGTAATTTAGTTCTGCATTTTTTTAATGCGAATTTTTCCTATATTTGTAGTTAGAAATATATAATTTTTATTATAATATAAATAATCCAAATTAATGCTAGGTGAAAAATTAATTCCAAATAAAACATCATGCGTTTGTTTATTGAAATATTTATCAGTTTTAATTAGTATTAGATACTTATAAAAATATATCAATCTATTTCATTCAATGTAGTATTTTATGAGTAAAATAATTGGTGCCCACGTGAATCCATTCGCGTTCCATGTTGGAGTTTCCCCCTTTCTGCCATTGTTATAGCCGATAAGATAAGCTATTGTAATTGTTGTTAACAAGATGAATGAAAATCATATTCTTGCATACTTCTATTTTGCTTGGATTTCTTACATACGATTAAAGTTTGATATTATTTCGCATTACAGTTTGTTATCATCTCTCACAATACCCTTGTTTCATCAACTTTTTTGTATCTTCCCTAGCTTTGATTGTTAATTTTTAAGCGATGTTTATAGCATGAAGCACGTAAAATGCGTATCGATTTTTAGCATGATTAATATTTTACAGTATATGCACAAGCTAAAATTTTTCATTATTATTTATACAAAGCACCTTTAGAATTGACATTTATAAGTAGTTTTATTGTAGTGTTTTCAATCTATATTTTCTGCCTTATTTAATGTAATTTTATTCTAATAACTTTGTGATTAACACATGATGTACATGCATTCATTAAATTAATCAAACTACATGCATTAATCAATGTTTCTAGTAAAATATACATTAACATTTCGTTCTATAAATGGTTTCAATCTTAAGTTATATTTAAAATTAAAGTTTTTAATTATATGATATTTATTATTTAACAAAGATTACATTCCTTTAGATAACGAAAGAGAGTGCTTTGTAAAATATATTTTTATAAATATACATACTACCCAAATAGTTTTAGGAAGCTTCTTTAAACGAGCTCGAAATTTTTCTGCCTTTTTTAATTTAATTTCTTTTTTAGTTAGATTATATGTAAAATTTCATCTTATGTAACAGGAATAAGAAAACTTGACACATTGAAAAAATAATATAAGTAATTACTATTTATATAATAGTAATTGATCATAACTGTACTGATTTATTGTATAATAAATGTATAATATAAGTATAATTAGTGACTTTAAAGTACACAAACAATATTCAAAAATCCTATGAAATATCAATGGTATAGAAACAACTCTGATTGTTAGATTAATATATTTAAAAATTGCAAATTTTCAAGATTTTTTATTCTGCATAGATTACTTAATGTGAAATATTGTATTATAAAAAGTTTATTAAAAGAAAAGTTTTTTTTTAAAGCATGTCTTGCCACGTGGTCTATTATGGATCGACGATTTAATTTTTTTTTTCAATTTGGAAATGCATTAATATTATGAAAAAAATTTAAATAACCGAGACTCTTAGAATAAAGAACTGTTATAGCAGAAAAGTTTACGAGTACATGAGATTCTCGGATAAGTAGCCATTTTTCTTATTAGACTTTTATTATCGGCAGCTATTTACACTGTGGTCGTGGCTTCCTGTACGGATCACGATGTACCAGCCCATACTGCTCTACACCACCGAGGAGCACGGGTGTTCGCTGACTACTTTCTACGTGCGCGTAGAGAAGTACGAGCCGACTCTTCTTATGATTAAAACGTGTAATAATGAGGTGAATAAATCGTATTTATTAAGAAATGATTTACTTTCTAGCCAATATTTTTCAAAATTAAATCCAACATTAAAATCCCATGAAATGATTAAAAATACCCTTTTCTCACCCATTGTTTCTACTTTGCACATAATTAACCTTTTTTTAATTCTTAAAAAAAGACTTGGAATTTTATGTTGGAAGAATTTTTTACGAACTTGTATGATTTTAGGTATTTGGAGCATATTGTTCAACAAGATGGTGCGAGAGAAATTTAAAAGACGATAAGGGCCAGAGGCAGGCATATTTTGGTACGGGAGAAACATTCCTGTTTAGTTTATATCCGGAACGAGCTAAGTATCCTTGGGTTGGAATGGATTCGTCACATAACGATTCCAGAGTTCATCACTCGGCAGAGCTCTTTATGGCTGCTGATTCTAAAATGATAACCATAGGCGGCGGGTATGCGATCCTTTTCGATCTTAATTTTGATATTAAAACTGTTTCAACTCCACCTTTCAATTTCACTTCCACTCGTTTCGGCATTGAATTTTGAAAGAATATAAATAATACAGAGATGAGACAGTTTTTTACGTTCGGTTGTTGCTTTGAACTAGTTAACACAATATGGTTGACCCGCCAACTTTTAACATTTATTTGGCCATGTAATCTATAATTACTTATTTGCATGCAAATTTTCATACTTTTTCAAAATCACTTAAGAAATATAAATCTCTTGAAAAGTAAAAAATGTATATTTTCCAAATCTTTGACGATTTTCATACTTTTTTCTAATTCTTTCTTTTGTTCTATATAATTATTTTTAATCAGTAAATTAAAATGTGAAAAAAAGTTAATGAAATTAAAGATTAAATATGCAATATTATAAACTAATTTCGAGAAATGTTTAAAAGTTGATGTTATAAGAAATTAATTTTATTTAATTTAATTTTAACAAAGTTGATAGCCTTCTTAAATTATTACATATTATATACACTATACATACGCAGCCATTTTAATTATATCCAGTAAAAAAATCCGGTAAACACTGTTTATAAAGTATCTCCGAAAAATTCGGTTGATGAATATAGAACTTGGATATACAGAAGCGTACATTCGGCAAATAAAGTCGTTTTAACGATAGTAAAATAAAAATAATAAAAAAAACAATGCTCTTTCCGTCGAGTAAACGACTGATTAATTAATAATATTTTTTAGAAATAATTTAATTATACAATGGAACATTTGTGTTATACCTGATGTATAATTTACTATTCGTGTGTTTTACTTTCTCAGAGATGGTCAGGCAATTTGGATGGATGAAAATATAAGGTTTGGTAAAACTGATCGCTGCTCAACGTTTAATAATCCGCCGCTTTGCGCCAGTAGAGACTTCGAAATTCGAGTGCTCGAAGTCTACGGTTTTCATGGGGCTTAAAATATGACAAAAGCGTCAGCGCTATAACGTATTCGATTTTCTTACTGCCATTTAGCGTCTCTCTGATTAATACTTCTCGCTCATTGAAGTTTTCCTCTCTATTACCGTTGATACTTATTTATCAGTGTTAAAATTTTTGCTGTTTGAAGAGTGAAGCAATGCTTTCCTCATTGCTTAAAGATTATGGTATCGATATTGCGTGACTGTATTGTTAATTAACACACATGTTCATAAACACATAAATATATACATGGTGACAAAAGAAAGAAAAACATCGTACGTTGTTTTTCATAAGAACAGTTTTAGTGTAGTATGAATCGATATTATCCTGTGAGAATTAAATTTTCATTTGTACTTTGCCAACGAACAACGTAATTGCTACATTATAGTCATTGCATATATTTCAAGTTCATTATTTATAAATTAAAGTGTATAAAATATTTATCATAGTTTTCTTTTTATAAAGAGAAAAAATAATATTTCGTTTGTGAGTTGTCAGTACAAGGCCTATATTGACGAAGTAATAATACATTTATATAGTCTATTTTCTATATACATAAAAAATATATATGAGTAGTTGTTTTTATCGTAAATAAAAAATGAACAAAAATTAGTAGATTAAAAAAAGAAGAGCAAGCGAATGGTCGTTATTCTATCATTCGAGATGAATGCAAGGGCAGTCCATAAGCCACACACAGATTATTGACAATAATAATTCGCAAATATTCTGAATGGATCATGCAAACTACGATGTTCCGTATTATTTCTCTCTAATGAACCATTCAATAACAAATTATTTAATGCGACTACTTAAAATTTGTTGGACCAGATAAATTGACATTGTACACATTTGTACATATTTATTTAATTATGCCTATTTATCATTTTAAGATTGCATTAATGTTTGTACAAATGTGTTGTTTCATAACATTTATTTAATTTAGTATTGTTGTAATTTAGCTTTAATCTGCTGTTAGAAAAGAAAAATTTGTTTTTATATTATATTACGCTCTATATTTGTATATATTATAAATAAATATAATTTAAAGTAGTTAGCATACCTATCAGACAAATAGTGATTGGCAGTGGGTGCTGGCTCGTAAACCCGTGAAAAAGACCAATCGAGTGCGTCTTTTTTATCACATGATAACACTTCCAGGCTTTATATCAATTCGCTATTCAAATGCAAATATTTTTTGCTTACATTTTATTCTCGTTGTTGCATATTGCTGATTAGTTATGCAGAATTAAATTATGGCAGATTTTTATTACATGGCTGGCACCACGTAATGAAAAATCTTTGTTCTTGTCGTTTACACATATTCAAAGGAGTGAAAGAAAGACTGTAAGCGTATGCGTGCGTTTTCTTATCCAATAAAAATATTTCTCTTTTAAGGTATTAAAGTAAAAATATCAAATGTGTTAAAACTTCAAATTGATTACTACGACCAATAAATTAAATAACTATAACTATAAATGATTTTCATGCTAAAAAATTTATTAACTGTTTCAACTTACTTTAAAGTAAGTTTGCATAAAACACTACAAATAATTATAGCAGTATTTTTTGGAAATATTTTTAAGAAAATACGCAGGCGTACGCACACATTTGCACTCACAAATTATATTATTACAAAAAGTAAAAAGAAAAAAATTAGTGCGGTTGAAAAAACATGTATGACTGTGTCTTTATGCTGTGACGTGTATGCGCATTTTCATGCTGTACAAAATGCACATTGTACAAGATAATATATGTAACTGAACTATTCATTCTAGATGTTACGTAATTGAAAAAAGCGCCTTGAATTTTTTCGCGCATTAATATAAAAAAGAAAAAGGCACTTTGCTCCTTCTAACATCAGATAAGAAATGAGCATAATATGTGCGTATCGATGCATATCAAACTCACGTCGAATATAAAACAAATTTTAATTTTTGATTAACTTTTTTATAATTAATTTAAAATGTCTATTAGGTATGTCTTTTTCTTGATTGATTCCCAAAAGAAATTTTTTTATATGATGTATATAAACTACTACGTAAATTAATATTCAGTACATTATAAAAATCTACTTATTGTCTTTGGTGCTCTTTCGTTACACTACAAATCATCCCTCCATTATTTGCTTTGTTAACTAACGTTTTAAGCAAACCAAAGAAAATTTATAACAAGTTTATAGAAATACATTTAAATGTATATCGAATAAGTATTTGTTATTTGTTAAAACTTATATAAGTTTCCATTCAAAGAAGAGGTTTTATTTTAATTACTATTGATAAGAAAAATTATGTATTTTAAAGTAATGAAAGATGCCAATTGCAAGAACAAAATCTAAATAAAAAACTCAATTTTTACTTATTGTTTACGTATCATGCCTCATACAATGTATAAAAATAAAATTAAGAACTTACCCTGGTCATGCTTGTTAATGAATGATGCGTAGTAGCTCTATTAATGATCAACAAAGCTGAGTCATTTGCTGTTATATTATTATTTTGTAACTTTCCTTTTTTTTTGTTGTACAGTCATAGCATTTAATATTTGTTATTCTTTTGAAAACAAGAACTGATACCGTTTGTTTCAAAGTAAATTGTGTAAATAATAACTATTTTCTTAGAAAAAGTGATTTATCGTCGCATTTTTAATTCTCCAAGCGAAAGTATTATTTTTATACTAATTTTTACATAAATAAAAGGAGTGCTGTACGATTTTTGTTATTATTTTATATATATTTATCTTTATATGATTTAAGGAGCATGCATATATATTATTAATCTTTTAGTTACAATAATGAAAAATGCGCATTTAAAATTATTATTGTTAAACTAAGTTGACGGTATCAGTCCCTGTAATGAAGAATTTCAATAATGCGTCCAATACTACTAAAAATGCACACTGTATACACGTTTGAGCTTGTACAATCGTATCCTTTTTCTAAGTATATTTTATAAGCATAAAAGGTTCGTGCAGAATCAAGTGTCAAAGTGTTAAGGAAAAAAAATCGTTTGTAAACATTAGACTAGAACTCCTTTTATAAAAATTCAACTTTGATGTAATTGCGAGACAAATAGGAGTAGATAGTCAAAAGTTTTAGTTGAGAACATAACAAAAAACAAAACAATATAATGTTCATGAATCGACAGACTGTGAATATCATTCATGTTATTTGAGATAAGAAAGTAATTTTAATTGCAGAAAAAAGAAAAATAATAGCAAAGTAAGAAATATCGGCAATGTTTTAGCATACAGCAATATATACATGACTTCAACAGAAAACTGTTAAATGTGAATAATAGACTTGTATTGTCAATTTTTTGTCAATCGTCCAAAAAAATTTTTACTTGAAGAATACTATTGAAAGTTGACACCTGATTTGCAAAAATCGGTTCAAGTAGGGCTTAAAATATCTTCGATTATCCATTGAGAAATAAGTAATATAGTCGATCTCTCTTTTAAGAATGTGTTGTATACAACGAGCAAGAATTTGTAAATTATAGTATACATATAAACATATTACTTTTGATGGATTTCAAATACACAAAAGCAGTCGAATTTAGAAAAATTGAAATTACTTACACACAACAAATGGTGTATATATATATATATATATATATATATATATATATATATATATATATATATATAAGCAGAAAATTATAAGATAAATGAATGGAATGTTTTTAAAGCTTTCCGTGTGTAAATTTAATGTTATACTATCGCCAGTTGTACTGTTTCCTCGATCAAAGTTGTTGCCTGATTATTATAATTATAATTATTATTATTATCATGATTATTATATGATATACATTACCGTCATATCATCGTCGTTGTCATAGATATAGATTATTAAACGATTAAATACAATTCTTGTTAAATCAACGACTCATCACTAATTTCACCATCATTGCATGCATATCACATTTATTAGTTTTAAGTATTGTTTAACATTTTGTTTAATTTCAAGTAAGTATAGCATAGCAAATCCGAAAGAAGTAATTTAATAGAAGAAAAAAAATTTGTAACTGCAACTCACTTTTTAGCTATTTGTTTTATACCAATACAAAATAGATTCTTTTACTTATCTTTTTACACAGTCAAAGCTATATACTTTAAAAATAAAAGCAAGAAAATAATATTTTATACTTTTAATAATAAATAAAAAAATGATCCAGAAAATAGTTATACTTTATTGTATTACAATTTATTTAGTGCCACTTGAAGTAGAGCGGTCATATGGTTGTATTCAGTTAATACAATTTCCTAATTTCGATAAAAATTTGTATACTTCTGTTTTGTGGTCTGTTAATTACAAATATCGTAGTGGCTTTTGACGGAAATTAAATTTTAATAGCGAAATTCATAAAAATCCCATAATAATCATTTTTCATACTTATTTCGAAAAATAAAAAAAAAAATTTTGAAATATTTAAAACAAAATATATAGGTGTTATTAAAAGAGATTTTTTGTTTTGTACCTTTTTGGGCGCAAACAATATTTGTAAAGAAAAAATTAACATTTCCGCCTCGAGATACTTTAAAGCTTTGGCGTTACGTAATTGAATTATGAAAAACCAAAAACTGTATTTTAATGTCATTTATCGCAAAAAACTGCTATAGAAAAAAAATTCAAAGAACAGGGACTGTTTAATATGAAAAAAACTAGGCGTACTCGCGACTCGTTAGTAAATAAGTTGATGGAGGGGGCAGTCAAATCGTTCTTTACTAACTATATTATACTTTAAGGGTAGTTATGGCCATAATAATTTTTGTATTTCAGATTGTTAAATTCTTCAAGAGTGGTTATAAAGAAACATGGTCTGACTAGCATTATAAAAGGACTGTAAGATCGATAAAAATATTTATTACTTTGTTAAAATACAGTCGACATAAGAATATTTTTTAATTTCTTGACATTAAATAAATGAAAATATTTTTGATAATATGAAATTATTTGATTAATTTAATTGATTAATTGATTAATATGAAATTATTTTTAATGTGAAAATTCCGTTTTTGCTAAAAGCCACTATGATATTTATAATCAGTATATTTCAAAACATAAGTATGTACAAATATTTAACAAAATTGGTCGTAAGCGCTTTTCGGTAGTCTACCCACTTGCTCTAGAAAATTATATGGTTAGAAAGTTGTGATGGGATCCTCGCAAGTTATATGTATAATTTAATAATTCTACCTAAACTTTCCAAACATTTAATTTTGCAAAAAATAAAATCAAAATAGCCTAAAACTGCCCACCTGTATAGTTTTCAGATAGAAAAAAGTAAAAGCCGCTTTCAACAAAGCAGGTCGATTTCTCGTCAATCGTTTGATCAGTCATAAAAACTAAATATCAAAAACTGCATATTTAGTGATTTTACCGAAAAATCAATAATCAATAAAAACGAAAAAGTGATTTTTGTAGTTTATGAAAATTTGTAAAAAAATTGTTTTAACATTTTATTTTTGTACAGACTTATATATCTACTAGACACCTTATTTAACAATAAAATAAATTAACACTCTTCGACATCCGACCCATAGCATCAATAAAGATTGCATTTTTATAGTAGATCTATCATTTATAGTTAAAAAATTAACTACCCCTGAAAATCTTTATGTGCAATTTGGTTATACGTGTCATTTTTACAGGTCCTATTTTAATGTTTAAGCTGACAACCATGATGTCATACGCTATGTCTACTTTTCGTTTCTATTAATTTATTCCTTATTTGAAACAAATGACTAAATGTGAAATTTTTAGCATTTCTTTTTTAAAATTTATCAAGTGGTTATCGAAAAACCGATGTGTTAACTAGAGAAAAATTTTGAAAATTTTTTCAGAAATTTAAAGATGCCTGGTTCATTTTTTTAACAGTTTCGAAATGTTCAGATTTAGGTATGCCTCGGAGGATATTTTTTTTAAATCATGATCTGGTTGAAAAGCTGAGGTATGATCGACTCAACTTTCCTTTGCTAATGATTTCCCTTTACTCCTTTTCAATGTCACAAAAAATATAAATATCTGTATAATTAATTATTATGTACTTCTTACATTGAGTTTTGCATATAAAAATTCTTTATCACAAATCTATTATATTGTTGAAGCTTATTGAACTATTTGTTCACTTTAACGTACGAGGTTGGACAATTAAGTAATGCGACAAAATTAAAAAATCGAGTATATTTAAAAATTAAGGTACCTCGCTGCGATTCTCTTCAAAGCAGTCCCCTCCCGCATATATATACTTATTCCAGCGAGTTTTACAGTTTTCGTACCAATTCTGGAACACTTCTTGTACGACCTCTCCAAGTACCCTCGTCACAGATTCTTGGATGTCTTCAACGGAGTCAAACTGTCGACCTTTGACGAATTTTTTCAAATGGGGGAGTATGAAAAAGTCGCAAGATGACATGTCCAATGAAGAGGACGGTTGTGGTAACGTTGCGATGCCTTTAGACGCCAAAAACTGAGAGACACTGAACGCACTGTGACGGGGAGGATTGTCGTGATGCAGAACCCAAGTCTTCGCGATCTCTGGACGCTCTCTGAGCACCATTTTCCGTAATTTTTCGAGCACATTGCGGTAGAATACTTGATTTATGATTTGTCCAGGTGGTACAAACTCTTTGTAAACTATCCCTTTGCTGTCGAAGAAGCAAATGAACATGGTTTTCATTTTGAACTAGCTCATACTCACCTTTGGTCTTAGCGCTCCAGAGAACAGCCACTGTTGGCTTTGCCGTTTAGTTTCGGGGTCATATTGAAAGAATCAACTTTCATCACCAGTAATAGCTGGATCGAGAAGAGTAGGATCACTTTCAACCTGTTCGAGACAATCTTGAGCGATGTTCATTCGGTGGGCTTTTTTCTCATCTGAAAGGTTCTTCGGTACCATCTTCGAGCACAGCTTTTTCATGGCGAAATCTTCGGTTAAAATCTTTCTAACTGTTTCCCCGTTAATATTCAACTCGTCAAGCAACGTTCGAATGATTCCGCGCCGGTCTTGACGAACAAGGGTGCGGACGCGCTGTCAATTGGCCTTCCGCTTTGACGCTCGCACGGCCTTTTTTAAAATCAGCATGCCACCAAAGCACTTGACTACGACTCAGGGCATTACTGCCATACACTTTAAGCACTTTTTCATAAGTTTCTGTCGCGGTTTCGCCGAGTTTCGGACAAAATTGTTTCGCGCACCGTTGCTCTAAATTTCTCTGTTCCATTTTTGTGACATGCACTACTCGCGCGTTGTTAAAAAACACTAAACAACTGGCGAAGAAATGATCTTACAAGGGTCGTCAAGGTCTCAAACGAGAAAGTAGGAATACCACAGGCCGAGAAATAAAATCGATCGCATTTCTTAATTGTCTGGCCTCGTATACCTGTCTTCAGTGACGCAACAACTCATCACAACCCCCGTTAGGGGTATCCAAATACTTAAAAAAATGCTAAAACGATTGGTGTTTACTAAAGATCAATATTTTTTATTTTCTGGAATGTAATCTTTCTATATACATTTCAATTAATAAATTTCTGTCTTAATTTATTTGAATTAACTTTATCTAAAACATCATTATGCATATGAGATACCGCTAAATTTTTCAAGTGTTCTTGCAACATTTTTTTTCTCAAAAGGTTTTAATCGGCGCAATATATCGGCGTTATACCTTCTCTGTTCTACTTTGCAGTACCTCTATGATAGTAATCATTAGACGCGCGGAGTTAAACAGTCGCAGATTGCTCACAAGTTGATTAAATATTTTGAAACTCTATGAACATGAACATATGCTTTGAAATAATGTCAACGTATTGTCATATTTTCTAGGAAAACTACGTAAAGTACTGAAACTACTAAAGTTGTTCGTCTAAAAAATGATTTAGATTTAGCGAAAAAAATAGAAAAAAGTTGTTTTTCTTCATCAGGCCGGAAACTTTCCACCCCACATTAGTATTATATTGAAGGTGGAAAGCATATTAAGAATATTAAAATTATCAAAGGACCAGTGGACTAAAATAATGATACAGTACTTAATTTTGTATACAATTAAGGCATTTTTCGACCACCGGTAAGAATTAGTTTTTCAGTGGGTATGTACTTTTTGTGTAAGTTTAAAGAAATTTCTAATTATGATTTTGAATGATTTATACTCTTCTAGCACAGATATAAATAAATCCAAATTCATACAGACTACTAGATATGTGACCTTTAAAAAAGCAAAAATACTATTTAATCATTTAATCCCTCTATATCTCTCTCTAAGATATCTCATATAAATGAGTGTACATCTGTCTGAATTCGATGTATTATCATCAAATCATAAAAATATAAATACTATATAAACGGCTTTTACGAACAAAGCCATGATAACATGATAATTATTTTTTCTATCATAGAAGTAAATTTCATTTTTAGGATTCTTATCAGATAGAAAAATTGCATTTTTGAATAGTTGCCAAGGAAAAAATACTATAAAACATAAATGTGCTGTCATGCGACTTAGTAACTAAAACAATTCGTAAATAGTCACTATAAAAAAGAATTTGATCGCTTCATGGCCAAAAAATTATCTTCGACACATGCCCATAAAAGTTTATAAAACAAACTTTTTCGGTCCAGTAACAAAAATAATTGCATAAAAAATTGATCTACTTCAGAGCGATACACATTGAAGATGCAAATATCCATAAAAATTTATGATTGTTATGAAAACGCAGCATAGCGATACTCGGACCGATTTCGTCGAGCGTGCCGGTTCTCGTATGTTTGCGTTTACACGCGATTCGTAAAATTCAATTGTATGACCTTGTAACAAAAATAATTATTTTAATCTTCACTGGTAAATCATTTAATAAAATGCATGACTTGAAAGCAATAATTTATACAGATACAATGTAAATCAGCTATCAAACAGATTGCTAAAAATTGATAAAATTCTGTTTACTTAATTACACAATTTCTTAGACTTAAAATTCTTCTATCTCAATATCACAAGCTTTCCTTTTTTCTTTACAATTTAATAACATTTTAAAATCTTTTTACAATTTTATTTTAAATCGGACATCTTAATATTATATAATATTTTTAAATAAAACTTATAGTTATAAATCAAATACAGATTAATTAAAAATTATATATATGTACATCTTGTTTTAAATTTTAATACATATATTAACTACCCATTCTCAACAAGATCTAACTCTAATCTTTTACATCTTATTTAATTTTAATGTATGCTTATTATTTTAAATTTATTATTTAATTTTTTTTTATTAAACAGTAGGAATTACATAAACATATTAAAAGTACATACTGTTATTTATGAATGCAGACAAAAAAATGTTTTCCCGTTTCCATACCTGATAAGTATAAACTTAATTTAAATCTAACATATTATATTAATATATAAAATTTGAACAATAATAATATATATTATAATTATAACTATCATCAAATTATAAATAAGAAAAGATTATATAAGTTCAATAAAAAAATACACGCTGTACCGACTAATTTGAAAACTCTAAATATCGATAAACAAATTTCAATAGTACAAAGAAAAATTGGGCAAAAAAAATACTTTTTGTTTTGAGTAGAATAATGCAATAAATATTTTTTATCTACTCATAATATGTTGTAAATTACAACGTACAATTTCAATATGGCGACCTGTTGCAAAATTATTTATATTGAAAATTAACCATTGTAACGTTCGTCGACGTTAATTTATACTACTGTATACAAATATGAGTAAGACTTTATTTACAACTTTTGAAATCTTTATTGAATCTTCTAAATCTAATTCATCACCTTCAAAATAATACCCCCCGGTTGCAATGCCACTATGCCAACGCTTTTTACAATTTTCAAAATATTTTTTATACTCGTATTCCGCAACGGCCATCAGTTCCTTTTTCGATTCGGCTTTTATTCCTTCAATCGAATCAAAACCGTGTCCTCGAAGTAGGCTTTTGAGTTTGCTGAACAGCAAGAAGTCACACGGTGCTAAATCAAGCGAGTACGGTGTTGCGGAACGATATTGGTTGAATTTTTGACGAAATGTTTACGTAAAATCAATGCAATGTGAGCTGATGCGTTATCGTGATGCAAAAACCAAGAGTTGTCTTTCCATAAATTTGGCCTTTTGAGACGAACAGCTTCACGCAAACCATGCGTAACACTCTAATAATATTCCTTTTCAACCGTTTGGCCGGTTGGAAGGAATTCATAATTCACCACACCACGATAATCGAAGGAAGCAGTAAACATAACCTTGATTTTTGAGCGACTTGGGCGTGATTTTTTCGGTCTCCGCTCTCCTTTGGTACGATATTCGCTTGATTGGTCGGTTGTTTCTGGATCATAAGCGTAGACCCAAGACTCATCTCCGGTTATTATGCGTTCCATTTTGTCCAGATAGTCCGAAAACATCGTTTCACAGACCTCCATGCGACGCTGTTTTTTCAACAAATTGAGTTTTTTTTGCACCAATCGAAATTTCACTCTTTTCAGGCACAAAATGTCTTTCAAAATGATGTTGTCTGATCCATTGGAAATTCCAACAATATCAGCAGCGCTCTAGTAGTCAATCGACGATTTAGCAGAACCAATTCTTTAATTTTTTTCGACATGTAACCCATCAATAGATGTTCTTGGTCGTCTTTGATGTGGTTCGTCATCAACGCGTTCTGTGAACAATTTGTGCATACCAAAAACACCTGCTCTGGACATTGACTTCTCACCAAAAGCCTTCGGCAACATTCTGAACGTTTTGGCGCCCGATATTTCACTTCGCACACAAAATTTAATGCTACTTTTTTGTTGAATAATTTCAGACATTAGAAAAACCGAAGAGACAACTTTTGTGTTTTTGATGTTTTACGATTCAGCTATATACCGCTATTGCACCGCGAAAAAGTATAAGACAAAAAAGCTGCATTTCTATGAGATCTACAAAATTTGCTCGAAGTATTTTTGAAAACTTTTTTTATTTTCCCTGATAAATTAAAAAAACCAGGATTTATGTGGATTTTACTATGTACAATCCATTTCTAACAAATACCATTACGATATTCTTAATTAAAATACCAAAAAATACAAGTAAATAAATTTTCATCAAAATCGCGGATGTTATTTCTTGATTGTTTTCAATATTCATGATTTTGCAATAGATTTGTTATTATTTTATAGGCTCCACCTTGCTCCTGTGATGTCGGAGTCAATATTCCTCTGTCACGCGAGCTATATTATGCCCCTATATTTTTATATTGGCCTATGAGTCTTGAGTTGCCTCAAATAGCTCGGGTCCGTGTGTGCTGTGGTGCGTTATTTCCACTCACATTAAAAATATACATATGCCTATTCTTCCCTTTTGTATAAATTGGAGTCCAATGGCTTTAATTTGGTATAAACTGCTTCTCTTACGAGAAAGAGTTTATACCTGTCTCAGCCTTCTAATTTACATGTATAGTTCTTCCTTTTTAAAGGAGGACCGATCACTTCCCCAGAGATGATTTGGTATAGTTGCAAATTGTAAAAAAAAATGATTAAATATTTTATTTCGTACTTACTTATTTTTTATTTGGCTTCCTTCTCCCCTCAATCCGGTGAGAAAGAGAGAGATTTTTCTTAAAAAACGTGTAAAATATTTAAGAAATCGACGTGAATGATATGTAGTGTGGATAATACTTGAAAAAAAACGACAAGTGTGATGTTACGTGTGCGTGTCCCCGAAGGGTAAAATCTGCTTTTTTTAAAGGCCATGGACCCTCCTCCTCTGGACGGGGTCCAGAGAGATTTTTTCTGTTTTCTTTTCTTATCTGTTCCCAATTCGTGATGACGTTATAGGAATTTCCTAAGTCCCAGTTCAGGAGAAGTTCTAATCATCAGGGGGTGATTTCTTATGGTTTTCTCTTTCTCAGACAGATGACAACACAAGTTCTATTCTTACAGAGTAATTAGTCATATAAAATATAATTAAAATAATAAGAAACCTATAAAATTTCACTTTATCTAAACAATCTTAATTGCATGTTTTATCTTTATAATTCCAATCTTTTTCTAATTTATAATTTTAATATAAATAGTTTATATATATTGTATATTTTCTATATATAATTGATAATTAGAATTATTTATAATTATTAAAATTCCATTCGTACGCATATACTCATGTTATTACAATTAAAGATTCTAGTTTTATATAACCTTCACTACTCATATATTATATTTTATATATGACTTAACTTGGTTTGTATTAATATTGAATCTTCTAAAAATATGCACAATATTAATTTATTATAATATAACTATATTTTATTATATATTTTGTAAACTTATATATAACTAAGATCTTTATTTTACGTATATGCTTATATTATTATTTTTATATATTTTTTCCTTATATCCTACTGGATTTATTATATTTTATTTTATTTTGTACCTATTATTAACTATTTTAGTTATTCAAATTTCAAAGTTTTTTATCTTAACTTAGCTTAATTTTAATTATGTGTGTGTGTGTGTGTGTGTGTGTGTGTGTGTGTGTGTGTATGGGTGGGTGGGTGTGCGCGCGCGCGCGCGTGTGTGTGTGTGTTTTTTTTTTTTTTTTTTTTTTTTTTTATTAGGCGTAGGCAGAGCAAGCTCTGCACTAGTGGCCTCTCGAAACCAGCATCCCGCCGGAACTATCCGGGAATATTACTTCGGCGGGGCTGTTTATTAGCCTATACGACTCCTCTTCTTATGACACTATCCTACGTCCCCCATCCACACAGATGATCAGGGGTTCGGTGTTCGTCCTCTGTATCTTAAAATAGGATCAGTTGGCCTGGTTCATCCTGGGCCATTCGCCTAGTTCTATCGGCATATCTAAGTTTGGTCATCACCTCTTTTGCGAAACTGGCTACTGCCTTCCAGTTTTCAGAAGATTCCAGCATTATTGATAGGATGCTCTCTGGTCTTATTGGCTTATTGATGATGTTCATCAAGTGCTCACGTTGTGTTCTAAAACGAGGACAGCTCACCAATATATGCTCAGCATCCTCGACCAAAGTCGGACAGATGGGGCAGAGATCATTATTATCCAGGTGAAAGCGGTGGAAATAGGACCTAAAACAACCATGTCCAGTCAACAACTGAGTTAGGTGGAAATCTAATTCCCCGTGTTTCCTGTTGATCCATCTGTGTATGTCTGGGAGGATACGATAAGTCCATCGGCCTTTGCTAGAATCGGTCCATCGTTTTTGCCATATTTCTATAGAACGATGACGTTCCACATTTTTAGCACCTTGTAGGGAATCCACTGCGGCCTTACATATGTTATGCAGCCTAGCCAGTTCATCTGCAGCTAAATCGAAAGGAAGAATTCCGGCAAGTACCTCAGCTGCGTCGGTGGATACCGTCCTGTAACCACTAATAATACGTATACAGGAGCGACGACGGGTCGCAATGGCCAACTCACAATACGATTTAATTCCGCATGCATCATGCCAGATTGGTGCTGCATACATGCTGACAGAATTAACAACATAAGCTAATAGTTTCCTCTGGGGTGGACGTGGGCCACCAATGTTAGGCATGAGCCGACACAAGGCAGCTGAAACTCGTTGCGCTTTTTCGCCAGATATCTTTAGATGTTCTTTGAAATTTAACCTGGCATCAAGCTGGACACCCAAGTATCGTAAAGATGGCGCAGAACTAATGCGGGAGCTACCAACTTTAAGAGTAATACTATCTACCTTCTTACGACTGCTGACAAGAACTACTTCTGTCTTGTGCTCCGCTAATTGTAGACCAACCGTCTTAATCCATCTACTGATGTTGCTGATTGCCTCATTGGCATTTTCAGTAAGTTCATCAAGGGTCTTAGCCGTCACTACTAGAGCGATATCGTCCGCGTACCCTACTGTTATTGAACCAGGCGGTTGTGGAATCCTCAACACGCCATCATACATAATATTCCACAATATAGGTCCCATAACTGAGCCCTGGGGGACTCCCGCAGTAACCTTATGCGATACAGTGCCTTCATCCGTTCGGTATAATATTATCCTATTCTCAAAGTAGCTGGCCACGACATTCTGTAAATAACCAGGTACTCCGAACTCTTTAAGAGAACTCATAATAGAAGACCAGCGCGCTGAATTAAAGGCATTCTTGACATCTAGAGCGACAATGGCACAATACTGTTTAGTGCCACCTTTCCATCTCTTACCACTGATTGCATTTCTTGCGGTACACACTACCAGTTTAATGGCATCGACTGTTGATTTTGATTTCCGAAATCCAAATTGGCGTGAGGATAAGCCGTGCAATCCTTCAGTGAATGCTTCCAGTCGGCTACATATTATTTTTTCAAATATTTTACCTACCGTGTCGAGCATACACAATGGCCTGTATGATGAAGGATCATCAAGTGGCTTATTGCCCTTAGGTAACAGGACTAACCTTTGAATTTTCCAGCAATCAGGAAAAATACCCTCAAGAAGACAAGCATTATATACTTTTAGAAATATAGTTGGATTCTTCTGTATCGCCAACTTAACTGCCGCATTAGGGATACCATCAGGGCTAGGTGCAGCATTGTCTCTAGTCTTAGCGTAAGCATTATGTAGTTCCATTTCTGTTATAGGAGGTATATCGTCCGAGTGTTGCGTGCGCAGTATAGTCCCATGAATGTCATTGGGAAAGAGAGCGGAAACAATCTTATTAATCAATACCGTGCTAGTGGGTTGTATTGGTGCCCTACTCAATCGTGTCATGACTGTGTTGTATGGTCGTCCCCATAAGTCATTGTTGGCCTCTGCACACAGTTCAAGCCAGCATCGACGCTTGCTTGCCTTAATGGCCTTGACAAGCACTCTCTGTGCTTCTTTAAATAAACTATTAAACGTATCACGATGGGTGCGGGCTCTCTGGGCAAGTCTACGTGCGCGATGACATTGTTTGCGCAATTCTGCAATTTCATTTGTCCACCAGTGGACAGATTGACGATGTTTAAATCCGCTCTTAGTCCTAGTCATCGATACATCACATGCTTCAGAGATATGCTTCTTGAGTGCATTTGCCAGATGGCCTGGTGCACCATATTCTAAACGCTCTTCTGATATTATAGTGGCGAACACTTCACAGTCAAGCGATCTGATGTTCCATTTCCGTGTGGGCATCCACTCATTGCACTTGTTCTTTACTTTCTTCTCTGCAATCTCATACAAGATCGCCCTGTGATCACTGTGGGTGTAAAGGTCGCTTACTCTCCAATTAAGGATCCGCTGAATCAAGTCATCACTGGCGAATGTTACATCAATGACTGATTGTTTATCACCCCTAATGAAAGTGGATTCAGATCCCTTATTAACCACGTGGAGTTGAAGAGAATTAAGGCCATCAAGCAGCATACTACCTCTGTTATTTGTTGAAGCGCTTCCCCAGGCTGTGGACCACGTGTTAAAATCGCCACCGATTAATAATGGTTTCTTGTCCATGGCTTCATCAACTAATTTAGCTACAAGGATTTCAAACTGCTTGTCCGTCAAGCTTGGAGGAGCATATACACTAAAGACGTATATTTCTTGTATTTTAGCCCAGGATATCAATTCGCTCCGATGACTCGACTGCTTTAGTACCTGCCTATTTTGACCAATCCAGAGGGCAGCTCTATTGCTTGAGTCACTTATCCAGCGCTGTGGTCTGACCCTGTCACAATATGGTTCGGAGATTACAGCAATGTCTATTCTTAGCTCCTTTATTGTCTGTTTCAGCAGGTCATGAGCTGCTACGCAATGGTTGGTATTCAGTTGGAGTATTTTCATGTTTTATGTCTGTTTAAAAACTCCACGGTAATCGGGCACTTATAGCTGTATGCTGGATGGTTAATCTCCTTTTTTCCTTCACATTTACAGAGTAAACAACAGGGCCCGTTTACACACAGCTTGGATAGATGGTCTTTTCCACCGCAGTGCCTGCAAAGTTTAGTTCTGTCAGGGCCCGAGCACACTAAATGGCCAATCTGCCAACACCTGAAGCAGCGCTTTATTTCTGTTTTTTTTCGAACTCTGCAGCTGACCCATCCGATTCGAACATGCCCTACACGTAGTAGCTCAGCTGCGTGGCTATATGGTACAGACACCACCGCCGTCTGAGTACCCCCATAAGCTTGCCGCAAGGAACGAGCAATTAGTAGGTTAGTCTCCTTTAGCTCGAGGTGTGTTCTCAGAGCCTCTAATACTTCATCCTTTGAAGTGACCTCATCTATATCTTTAATCTCCAATGTAATGAGATTACTCAGGACCGAAGTGGATGCGCTATGGCCAACCTTAGATTCAACAATGCGTGCCAACTCATGTGCATCTTTGGCTGTCCGTTCCAACTGAAGTACAAGGGCACTGCTTGCATTTCTACGTATCCTGTTAACCTCATTCTTGACATGAGATAACTCCGGGTCATTCTTTATTTGTCGCAGTACCTCCGCGTATGTAACTCCTTCATTGGCCTTAATCAAAATGGAGTTAGGCCTATTTCGTCCATTAAGCCTGCGTGTACTAGATAATTCTTTATCTTTGCCTTTGGGCTTCTTACGCTTGATGGTCTGCCATTGATTTTCTTTGGCTTCAGACTTGCCTGTAGGTACTCCGACCGACTCTAGTGGTCTCCTTGAGCCCAATGGTGGTTCTTTCGTCCTTTTGCCACCTATGGTTTTAGGAGTGGAAACCATCGCTTCTGCTGCGCTTCGTTTGGTGTCAGAGCGTAGACTCGGCGTAGTCTGAGTCACCACTTCATGTGTACCAGGACGTTGATACTGTAATAGATCATCCTCTGCCATACTAATGCATTTATATGAGGCATTAATGGAACGAGCAAGATCCTTAATGGTCTTGTGTACGTTATGCCTATCTTTGACAAAATCCAACAATTGGCTGATCTTCTCACCAAGTCGCTCCAGGTGATTGTTTCTGCGCGTGATGGAGATTTCTCGATCCGTTGTTTCTTGATCCATCATGACATCTCCTTTAGTACCCAGTGTACTATCTATGATTATGTTTGATTTGCCCTCCCCAGAATCCGAGGGGCTACCACCGACCATAGAGGCTTGCACTCTATCGGAATCGGTGAGGAGATTGACCGGTCTTGCCGGAGTTACTCCCTGGGGTATATCCTTGTTTATACCAAACATTAGTCATAATTGGCCTTACGTTCGGGAGGCCCTCCCTATTAGCTTTTTCTGTCCGCCCTGAGTATTTTATTTCCTCAGTGCCCTCTACAAATTGTAGCGAGCCATCCCCTATCCGCAACCTGGGGAGGCGCCAGATGGGAGAAAGCAACAAAACTCCACACTGGTGTGTGTGTGTGTGTGTGTGTGTGTGTGTGTGTGTGTGTGTGTGTGTGTGTGTGTGTGTGTGTGTGTGTGTGTGTGTGTGTGTGTGTGTGTGTGTGTGTGTGTGTGTGTGTGTGTGTGTGTGTGTGTGTGTGTAAGGTTACGGGTGTATATATATATATATATATATATATATATATATATATATATATTACACACCAAAAATATTATTAAACCATATTTATCTACTTGAAACGTTAAATCCAATTCTTTTAAATATAATACGATGCATAAAAGTATTATAGTCAATAATGCATAGTAACAGCAAAGGTAAAGAAAGTAATGCAAAATTGAGATATTCCTCTTTTTAATAGTTTTTTTGTTCCTATAACTATTTATTCATTTTCATAATACCAATTCTCTATAATTTGGTGTATTTTCTATGTTCAAAATTTTTCGAATGGCAAAACTTTACGACCTTTTTTGAAAAGTCATAAAATTTGGCATTTGTGCCAGTTTCTTGATTTTTGTTATTCTAATGCAAAGGAAGTCTCAGCGCGCGGGAGGTTGATTCGTTATAATGAATGTGAAAGTTTCCAATATGGGAAAACGATGCCCTTAGTAAAGCTATTGTTTAGAACGAGGTTTAAAAATATTTTCAAAACTCGTTCTAAATTTAAATGCGGATGTTGCACTCCCCAGATAATAATCGCGTAAGCTATATTATAAACTACGATTGGAATACTCATATTATATAGGTTTTAGAAAGATGAATAGTATATAAATCTAAAATTTTTATAAAATACAAGACCATATATTTTGTTTTTTTTATTATTTACTTAATATATTTCTATTATTTTATGTCAATTACTATAATATAAATACTTATAATATCATATATTTTTAGTTTTCAACTCCCAAAAATTAGTGTTATTTATCATAATACGAAGATGATATTTGATACACTATATTTTATATATATATATATATATATATATATATATATTACTATATTATATAGTATATATACTATACGCCGAGTGCGTAGACATAATACCTTTTCTGTTTCTTGCCTCGGTGACTGCGCACCAATCCACGCCCGTGACCAATCGCGGTGCTTCATGGCACCACACGGAGTCGAGGGCGTAAAAAAGTTACAAGAAAAAGGTTAAGCAGCAGTTGGGCCCGAAGGCCGGCCGGGAGAAAATTTGACCTCCGTTACCTTGAAAAGCACTGAGCTCCGTTCAGCCGAAAAATCTTGATCTCATTGGACTCCAATACCGAACAGGTGTAGTATGCAGTATTCATCCTTCAAAAAAGATTCCCAAGGTCTCCAGTAGAAGCAGTACAGTATCAAACGTGCCAATCAGGTACTGGCTATAAGTAACGTCTACCTAAAATGGTACCAATATGTCGGAGAGAAGTCTGACGACACTTAAAAAGCAAAACCGAGTTCCGCTGCTCTAGAATCTCTTCAAGAGCGATCAGCCTCCCTCCCTAACTCCGTGACGGTTGACTCCTACTGGGTACTTTAACAAATCTTGGTGCCCAATGTGGGTCAACTATCAGGCACTTACACGCCGATGTGTGAACTAACCCGCAGACCGAGTTAGCCATTCAATATGGAGGACTCATCTCCTCCATCACGGAAATGTACCTGTGGGGAATTACTCCTGGGAGTGAAAAAGAGTCAGTGGCGCCGCACCCCCTTTGCTCTAAATTATAAGTGCATCAATAGGTAAACCCAGTCGGTCGCCACCCAGTCGCAGTCAGAAAGGCTTCAACCGATGGAAAGCCTGCAGGAATCAGTCGCTACACAGAGGCCGCCCGGGCTACTTCAGACTCCAGTAAATCTACAAGCTTCAACCGCCCGGACGCCAACTGAGCACCAACGAACACCTTCAACTATACCGAATAAGGAAGAAAGACCTGTCGCTATGAAAGGAAATGAGAACGAAGCCCGCCGAATGCCGCCCGCCCTACAGAATTGGGAAGTGTTAGATTATTTTAGCCTTCTATAAATAATAAAGCAAAAAATACTTGAAACTAAATATTGGAGAGTATCGTAAAAGGATGTAAACATATGTGTCCACTGTGTCTTATTACGATCTGCGTCTTTGCTGCCCTGCGCGGCAAATGATTTATGAGTTTATTGCCTAGATGCCTGATGTGTTTTTATAGGTTTTAAGTTTCTCACAAAGGCTTGCAGAGTTTTCCATTTCGAGTAATGCAGTGAGTCTTGCGTTGTCCTTTCGTTTGAACAGACGTCTTTTCTTTCCTCGTTTGAAATAAAGTTCATGTTAAAAGATTATTTCGTGTATCTTTATTTTAATATTCCACCTACTATATTTAATAAAAATTCAATAGGAAGCTTTCACGTGGGCCTTACTTGGACATACTCTGTCTTTACCCGGATTCCACGGTCATGATCATAAAAATACAGCCGCCTATCTGGGGCGCTGTAAAGAATACATCACAGCGTTTACTCTACTCGACTGACAATGAGTTCGCGTCATAGAAAAAGGATTAATGGGCGACACCAAGAAATGGTGACAATGTTACAAGTCGATGGGCGTGAATTGGCCTCCCTTTAGAGAGCTGCTGACGAATTTTTTTAATACACAAACAATCAAGGACGAAGTTTTATCAAAACTATACTGGACCCAACAAACGGAGAAGGAACCCGTAGGACCTTTCTTACAGTATAGGAGGTATGTTCAAATAATAAACAAATATCGAGGGCTACATCTGTTCGATTATCAATTTTTTTTATTTTCTGTTTTTACAGGTGTACCAAGTATATATTCACGTTTTTAGCTCTATAGCATTATCTGTTTATTTGTTTATAAGTATACAAAGTTATAATTGTTTCATGCGCTCGGCGATTTTCTTTTACCAAAAAAAAATGGAGCAAAAAGTTTACACTAAATTGTGTATCAAAATTGGAATTCAGTGTTCCAAAACTCTTGAAATATTTACATTTGCATACGGTAAATCTACTTTGAGTAAAAATTATAATTGGTATAAGTGGTACAATCTGTTCAAGAAGACCGAGAGGAGTTCGAAGACGAACCTCGCCCTGGACGTCCTAGCACGTCAACAACAGATGAAAACGTTCAAGCAGTGAAAAATATTGTGTTAAAAAATCATCGAAACAATATCAGAAAAGTTGCTGAAGATGTTGGCATATCGCTTAGCTTATGCTATACTATTTTTTTGGATGTTTTGGGCATGAGACGCGTGTCAGCGAAATTCTTTCAAAAACTGCTTAATTATGATTAAAAGAATCGTCGCATGACCATGGCTCAGGAGATGTTGATTGAAGTCAATAATGATGCTGATTTTTCAAAGGGTTATAACTGGTGTATGAATCATTGGCATATGGTTATGACGTCGAAACTTAAGCCCCATAGTCTTAATGAATGAACCCAGAAGAACCAAAATCGAAGAAAGCACGCCAAGCTCAATCAAATGTCAAGGTGTTGCTCACTGTCTTCTTTGATTACCGTGGCGTAGTGCATCAGGAATTCTTTCCCCAGGGGCGTACGGTCAATAAGAAGTATTACCTTTAAGTTATGCGCTGTTTACGAGAGGCGAAACGTAAAAAATCTCCAGAAATTGGGAAAACAATTCATGGCTTTCGCGTCACGATAATGCACTTTCTCATTCAACGTTGCTTATGAGAGATTTTTTGGCCAAAACCAACACCACAGTCATGCCTCAGCCTCCATATTCACCACATTTGACACCCAGTAATTTTTTTCTTTTCCCAAAACTGAAAAGACCTATGAAAGGACATCGATTTTCAACGATTGAGGAGAAAAAACTGCATCGCTCTAAGAATTCAAGGATATACTAAAAAATGATTATCAGAAGTGCTTCGATGATTGGAAAAAGTGTTGGCATAAGTGTATTATATCTGAGGGAGGTTACTTTGATGGGGACAAAAAGTATTCAAAATAAATAAATATTTTTAGAGAAAACTAAAAAATCACCTTATTATTGGAACACACCTCGTATGCTGTATCAACGAGTCCAACCAACGCAGCTCGAAAAGACCAGAGTAAGTACCGTAATAAACTGACTATTAGTCAGTCTGAAGAAGGCGCTACTTGCCCATATAATAGCAGACTTCTCGGAACTCCTTTCGAAGGCCATACATGTTGTATAGGACGAGGACGAAGGGAAAAGCGACGCCAGTAGAAAATCCAGTAGAAAAAAATCCAGTAGAAAAGCCAGTAGAAAAAAAGCAAAAATACGAGAAAAAGACTAAAGGCTCGAAGAAAGCATCCCCGAACAATGAGCCCAAGTGCTTACAGTATTCGGATTATCACTCGCTGTGACTGATCGGTTTTAAAGCAGCAAAATTAAAAGCTGGAAAATTGGATCACGGCGGAAAACATACCGA
>JACCIC010000241.1:0-107500 GCA_018907035.1 Sycobia sp. Sy_11 | reverse complement strand
AAAATCTAGCCATTTTGTCGAATGATATATCAAGTAAGAAATTAAATAACTTTTTGAAACAAATATAATAAATCTAATTATTTATATTTATCTGCAATATATCAATAGACATTCGTTGGCACTGATATCATGAACAATTTATGAATTTTTAGATAACATAATAAAACACTCAAATTACTTAAAGGTAACTAAAACATATATTATTATTCACGAAATTCTTGTAGAAACGATCTAAATTGAAAGTAATAGGCAGACTTGTTCAGGGATATCTTTTATAGATTTCGGGAAATTTAGAAAAACCCGAACCTCATCTTTGAAGGGGTCCCGTTATCGAGGAGGCATCTTCAGTGGCGAAACTTTTTTTACGGGAAGCTCGATTTTTTTAAAGCATCATTACGGAGATTATTATAAATTATTTATCGGAATAATATATATATATATATATATATATATATATATATATATATATACATATATACATACTTTATATTAAGTATAATTAAATTGATTATATTAAGTATAATTAATATATACTTTATATTAAGTATAATCAAAAATATTGTAGAAAATTATTTTTGATTTTGAATATTCATATAAAAATAGTTGAAAATAACACAAGTGAATATTCGTGTATAAGATATCGCCACACGTAAGTAGCAAATGAAATATAATATTTTTATAGCTTAACGATTACTTTTAACGTTTTCAATAGAGTATTCCGAATTTAAAAGATCATTTTATGTTTTAAAAAGAATAAAGAACACTTATTCATCAAGTATGTTAGATATTCGTTTATTTTCTTCAGCGTTATTAGATATCAAAGAAGATTTATTGAAATCATTAGATTTTAGCAATATAATTATAAAATTCGCTGACAGAAAATGTATAAAAGTATGGTGAGAAGTTTTTTTATCTAAACTTAAAGTAATCTGAGAATGATCTTTCAAGCGGGCTTCGGGCTTCGAGATAGTCTCGGGCTTCGTGCTCGTCTATTCCAGCCCTGGTGATAGAGATGTATGAATTAGTAAAAATAACATAGCTTTATATAAAAAAACGATTTATTCTAATCTATTTAATCTATTTAAAGAGGTTCAGGAGTTTGGTACCATGATATAACAAGCAGGGTTTTCCCTATAAAGATCTATTTTTTCTTAATTTAAACATCTTTATCAGTTCATTCGTACATAAATATTTTCTATGAATATATAATAATTTATAATTATATACATATGAATTATGATAATAAATATTTTTTAAACAAAATACATTAAACATTGCAGATGCTAGCACTTTATTATTCAAATCGACATGGCATATTATTTTGAAATAGATTATTTATAGATTTACCTCATTTATTTTACAATCTAGGACCTCAAAGTGTTAAAGACGAAAAGGAATAAATTATTTGAAATTGAATTCGATTGTACATCATAAGTAAGTATTTTCTGCCCATAAAATAAATGGTTAATTTCTATCCATGTATTACACAATTAAAGTTATAAAAATACTCTAAAATGAATAAAATCACAATATTATATTAAACATTTTATAATATAAATCTTCTCATAAATAAATGTTAAAGATACTAAGGATAGACTCATACAGATAAGAATGTCTATTGTGTAACTATAATCTAAAGTATATTGAATTGTCGAAGCGAAGGTTAACGAACTAGCTAAGATAATGGCAGATTACAAAAGTAAGTATGACCATATCTTCTCAATAACATATAATAAAGCATTTATTTGTTAATAAAAATTTTTTTTAAATTTATATAGTTATACTATGTAAGCGTTGCAGTATTTCTTATTTTATAACTTTTAATTATTAAAAAGTTGTTAGAACTTTACATAAAATCTACATTGATTGGATATACAATAATTTTTCAATTATAAATTAAATTTGTCGCTTTCTAGAATTCGTTATGTATTATAATAAACTTACTTTTCATACAAAATAATCAAATGAAGGAGAAATATGTATGATATATCTATTGAAAAAAATTATGTCATTTTCAAAATGTCGCAATTTCCATATACATAAATAAAATGATGCCATTTTTTATAATAGAGATAGGAAATTCAATCATTTATTTTTAAATATAGAGGCGGATTCCTAGAAAAAATCAAGCCACCCGACAAAATTATCTAAATACTTTAGTGATATTTTTACGCCACTTTCCGAATTCCTCATCTATTCCGATAAACTTTTGCCAATACCTATATACTCTTTATAAGCTGACGGATTTGATCATCGAAATTGAGCAAAGTAACTGTAATTATTGTCAAAATGAGCCTTGTATAAAGTTTTAAGACCTATCGCTCTTTCAACTTTAAGATATAGTACTTTCTTATTTACAAATAAGTAAAATTTCCTTTAATAATATATAAAATAAATATAAATATGAATAATATATAAATAATATATAAAATAAAATAAATATGAATAATATATAAAATAAAAAAAATTTAACGAGTCTATGTCGACCAATTCAGTTTTGTGCCATATATAATTATATAATACTTGGGGATCAATCGATTTTATAAGCAGCTAATAATCAGTTGTAATAACTCTTATAAAATCGGCCAAGCTTGTATAATTAACAGTATGGAAATACTATACATTTGCATAAACGGGTACGTGAGGTTTTTTTCTCTTTAAATAATAATCTTAAAATTTTGATAACTTGCAGCTAATATACTGGTTTAATTTGTTATAATTTTAATTTAGTATGGGCTCGTATGGAAATACAGGAAATTCTATACGTAGATCAATATTACGTTTATAATACTATTATATCATAACAAATCCATAGATTCGGTAAATTTGAAGGTGAGATCAGTTAGATGATCGTTTGCTAAAAATAGTATATTTATTATTTTTTAGTAATAGTATTTATACTATAGATCTATGTAAGTGATTATAAACAATGTCAGTCTGATTATAATTATAAATATAATATTTAATACAGATTATAAGACCAATAATAGTGCATTATCTAACCTAACAAGGGAACAATGGACGCGGAACAATTAAATAACGAGGTTATGTTCGTCACTTGATCCGAGTCTGAAATGCCTTTGCTATCGCATGCTTTTTTTCATACGAAGAGAGTTTCCTTGATTATATACGTGAAGAGGAATATGAAAAAAATTTCTGCGAATTGTATATAAGTTCAAATCCTTATTCTATGATTCTATACATAGTCTGGAGAAAATATAAATTTAGGAGCTTGTGTATAGAAAGCAGGTATATGGGTTCGGCACTTACTCCGATATGTACTGCCCGATATAAAATAAAATCCGTTGGACTTGAAATAACTATAATATCAGTTTTTCTCTTAAGCCTATTTGAAGCTAGTTGACTCTTAATAGAAAAGGATCATAGATTTCTGTTCTGTATCTTAGATCAATAATATTTAGACTTATAGTAATGAAGTATCATTAAATTGGCAAAAAATACTAAATTCAATTCAGCTAAATTTAACTGTGATTACCATATATCATATCATATTCATACTAATTTACAAAGACAAAGCATGTTTTTGTTTGTATATGTTAAACAAAAAAGTTACTGAACCGATAGCTTTGAAATTCAAAATATATATTCTATATTATTTTCGGAAGAAAATAAAGGCTATGTTTTTTATTGAAAATCATTTTAAATTCATCAATAAATTAAGAGCGCAGTTTATCGATCAGTAGGTGGCATCTTAAATTATGTTAAACATCAACTGAAAGTAATCAGCTAAAATTATTAATACTAGGCCAGCTCATTTGAATGGTCAAAACTAACTTCGGGAGTTAAGTTTCATATTTGGACAGTAGAATACG
Organism: Sycobia sp. Sy_11; assembly: GCA_018907035.1. NCBI lineage: Eukaryota > Metazoa > Arthropoda > Insecta > Hymenoptera > Epichrysomallidae > Sycobia > Sycobia sp. Sy_11. The sequence goes on along the minus strand of JACCIC010000241.1, from coordinate 103,667 downwards.
ATACCCAAGTGTCTCTGAACGACTTCTATGGAGAGTTTCGTGTTCGGACAGTAGAATATCTTATACAGGTGCCTCTGGACGACTTCTGCGGGCTGTTGTGTATTTAGACGGTATAGAAGATGATGTTCAGATATGACGGGACGACTTCTACGGGAAGTTTCGCATCGTGTCATCCGAAAACCAAACTCCCCATACAAGTCGTCCTGGGAAACCTGGACATCGTATTCTAGCTGTCCAATACGACACTTTCTATAACAGTCATCCCGAGACATATTCCATCGTTCGAACATGAAACTCTCCGAAAACGTTGTCTCGAGACACTTGTAATATGCATATACATATATACATACCGATATATACATATATATATATATATATATATATATATATATATATATATATATATATATATGCATATATATACAGTATTAAGCCGTGGTATTTATTTTTATATAAATAGTTTTTTATATTATGAATTACTTTTTTCACTAATCGTATTTAAAGTTACGTTACAATTAAAATATTTGGAATTAATATATTAATATTTAAGAAGAGAGATAGATCGGGTGAGGTAGGGTGGGGAGATTGGTACTCGTTGGTACTTGTATTAAATGAAAAAGAAAAATCAACTTAAAATAATAACTTTATTCATAATATATTGCTAAAAACCTAAAAAAAAACTATAATAATATAAAAAAACTAAATATTAAAATTACATTAATAAAAACAAAAAAAAATATGTACAGTAAAATTTAAAATAAAAAAAATTAAATAGAGAAATCTGAATTCTACCCCCTGGGTGCGAGAAAATAATATGTGGCAGTATATGTGAGTAAAATAGACATTTTCGGTCGAGGATATATATTTGCCGCCCGAGCGTAGCTTTTAGATTTTAGAGTATAGATTTATTTTTATGTATAAGTTATATACGCAAATAACACGAAATATGAAAATCATAATCTTTCCACGTTCCGTTAGTCGCGAGAGTTACAGGATTCAAGGGTTGTAATTTCATGAAATGTGTTTGAAAAAAGCTGATAGAGAGCCTAATAAAAATTTATGTATAGATCATCATGAAAATGTATAAGTTAAAAAAGCTGACTCCTTCATCTGCAGCAATTACATCTTCCACCTACGGATATGTAATTTAAATTCAGAAAACAATTAGCTCATAATGGCAGGATGATATTTTGTGCAAAACTTACTTTTATTACATGAAACGAAATAAACATGCTCTTCTAACTGTATCATAATAGTATTAAGTGGCAGTTTAAATATAATATGCGATATTAGCAACAGAGAGCAGAAAGAAATAAATGACAGCCATGAGTGCACACGAAGTATGCGAAAGCATTTGTTTAGACTAATAAAATTCCGTAGCTGCTTAATAATTAAAAAAAAAAAAACTAAATATTATAAAATATTTTGTAATATATCAAAATACATTAAAGTAAAACATCAAAAGTGTTTTAAGAGAGTTAAAACCTCGCTTAAGATTGTAAATAAAGCGCCGTGGAGTCTTATCCACATCATTGAAAGGATTTTACAAGTGGAAACTATTCTAAAGATCTTTAGTTTTTATAGAACTGTTATAATATTAACTTAAGTTTTCATTGTATTCCTGAACTTATAGCTGCTAAAATTCCAAGATTTAATTTATTTTATGATATTGAAATGACGAATAATGATAAAGAGTGAACCAAAATAATAAAAATTAAATGCGATAAGAACATAGCCATTTACGGCTGATATATGATAGTTATATTTCTAAACAAAATCCGCATATATTAAGAAAAATAAATCTTTCAAAAATTATTTTTATCTAATTTCTTTTTTTACTACATCAGGTGTTTAATAAAAATGTAAAGAAAACAATTATAAAACATATATTCTTTTTCTAATATGCTATGGGATTATAATGTATAGTTTAATATTTAAATAAATATTTTAAGTATTAACACTTAATTTTCAATTAAAATACCTCTTGTCTCTATTTGAACTAAATTATCTGTACACTTATAGATCCCATTTTTTTTTTGATGCAGTGATGCCCCCGGCTTGTATACACGGTAGATGTTTTTTTGACAAAGTCTATTAAACTAATAAAGGTGCGCTTGACGTGCGGTGCGACATTTTCGAGGACATCTTTATAGAGGATTAGAATTAAAGAAATTAAAAAAAAAAAAAACATTTTTTCTATTAAAAATGTGTTTTAGTTAATCACAGAAGATTAAACTAAGACCAAGGCGATAAATAAGTTATTACTACGTTTGTTTGGATTTTTTTTATCTATAGCAAACAAATTTCCATAAACACAATTGTTTTGATGTTTTTCAGACTTGAAAACAGTTTAAACAAACAAATAGAAATATTAAACACTATATATAAAGAAGTGTATATGATACTATAATTTGGAAGGGATTTACATATATATTTATTAAGAGCAGTAATTAATTATTACTATTAATAATTTTTATTAAAATGTAGGGACAAGTTAAAAAAATAAATCAACTTTATGAAAGAGGAAAGGAAAAGAGGAACATTGCTAGTTTATAAATACCAACGTTAGTAGGCGAGGCGTCAATATATTACAGAAAAATGCGTAAAAAATATTGAAATATAATGAATATAATAAATATTTAATTATTATTTTTAATAAACGAGGAAGTAAGAATACTCATGATTCATAAAACAGGAATAATCGCACATTATAATGCTTCCAGTTTAAATCGGTCGAGCAATACAATAATTTTTTTCTCCTAAAAAACGATGATTGCTATTGACGGAAAGTTTTGGGAATGTTCATCAATGATCATGGAAACAGCTGGAACGTCAAGGCACGTTTTGGAGGGGGGTATTCAAGGTTACTCAAGCTCACCGAGCTAATCTGATGACGGCTGACTATACAAAATCCACCCATCCGCTATATATATATATATATATATATATATATATATATATATATATATGTATACCCCACTATGACCCCACCACCTTAAATCTCTGGTTAGTTCCTATACATGCTCCCCACTGAGTGACCATCAGTTCGTATATATATATATATATATATAATGGGTTAGGGGAAAGGGAAAGGCTGGCGCACGGTGCTCCGTCGGTCGACTCGACACGCACATTTCCCACCGGCAGCCGGCTTTGCTTTGCCTCAGTTTTTTTCCGGTCGGCATTCAACTAAGTGGATCTCGTTGCGACTGTAAAGTTACAAAAGAGCGTTTGATAACTTCTTTTTGGCGTGTGATAGCAAGTAACCCTGCTACGAATTTAACATGGCATTGGATTCACCGAAAATCAAGTTTTATAATGGCAACGAAATACCGGCTTTTGGCTTAGGAACGTGGAAAGTGAGATTTTATGCATTTAATTATTTCCTTTTATGTTACAACATTGTTAAAGCTTACTCATTGTAAATATACTGTATTTCATAAATTATTTTTTTGTATAAAATTATTTATAAGAGTAGAAAATATTTACTTGTTTTTGTTGTTTAGAATTATATACAAAATGTTAAAATAAACTTAAGTTTTTTATTTTTCTTTTGCTTAAATAGTAATTAACTATTATAAGTATTAATTAATAATTAATATAAAAAGTAAGTCAAAATTGGTTATTCAAAACTGCAAAATATGTAATACTTAAAATCAACATTGTATTATTTAAAATTGAAATAGTATAATGATATCTAAATGAACTTATTTTTTTAATATAAAAATATTATTAAATATAATACTTATAATGGATTCGTGGACTAAAAATTTATGTAAATTTTGTTTTTAATATCAATTATAATATGGACTTTTTTTGGATCTTATCAATTACATGATTATATCACTCTTTTGTATAATAAATATGTATTCAGCCCAATATCATTTTTTAACTCATGGAAACTTTATTCTTCTGTTATTAAATTATACTAATCTTATTTAAGATAATTCAATCAAGCATAAGAGAATAAAATAAAAATGCAAAAAATAATTATACACAATGTGCATTTGAACTGTAGGCAAAAAATGTCTTTTTAACAATATCAATTTAATGTAACAATTTATTTTTTATTTAATCAAATATAAGTTAAAAATTCTTTAAAAGAATGTATTTTAAAAATTCACGTCATTGTATTGGAATATAATAATAATAAATGTATAATGTAGAAAAAATAGATTCTCTTAGAGATCTGCAATTTTGTAGAAAAAATAATAAATAAGTAAAAAAAAGTTAAAAACAAGTTTTTTTTCTACGACATTGCAGTGCTATGGTTTACCGCCTGTTTCAGACTTTTATAATAATAAAAAAATTAAACAAGATTTGGACAAATTGTTTATTTGTTTTATACGTTGTGCATGTGTCCAAAAAATTAATTAGTAGCTGCGTAATTTTGTTTTCATTGAATCTGAAGAAGGCGATATGCCATTCTACTGGATTGTTGCGTAAAAAAATTATTTGCAGTCTATTTATTTTTTCTACAACACTTAATGGTCTATTGTTTGTCTAAATTTACTTTACAATTTCTGAAGTGCGACGAAAAATCAAAACTTCATTGTTTAAAAATAATTAAAAATTGTAAAAAAAATATTTTCATATTACTCGGTATGGATTGAAACTCTGAAAAATTCAACTGCGTATGTATAGTAAAAATCAAAGTCCTGATTATGCGATTGATGAAAATTTACAGTCTAAGCCCGGCGAGGTGACACAAGCGGTTAAAAACGCGATTGACATCGGTTATCGGCACATCGATTGCGCTCACGTGTATGGCAATGAGAAGGAGGTTGGCGAGGCTATCGCCACGAAGGTTGCCGAGGGCGTGATTACCCGCGAGGAGCTCTTCGTCACGAGCAAGCTCTGGAACACGTTCCACAAACAGGAGCTCGTCGAGTCAGCCCTTAAAACGACCCTCTCGAATCTCGGCCTCGAGTACCTCGACCTCTACCTCATCCACTGGCCGATCGCTTATAAGGAGGGGTCCGAGGTGTTTCCCAGGCATCCGGACGGCAAGCCGATACTGTCAGATGCTGACTACCTCGACACGTGGAGGGGCATGGAAGATGTGTTAGACAAAAATCTAACAAAAAACATTGGTGTGAGCAACTTCAATTCCGAACAGATCGAGAGGCTCTTGTCAAACTCCAAAGTTAAGCCGGTCACGAATCAAGTACGTCATTTATTGAATACATATATTTATATACACTGCCTGCACCTCTAAGTACTTTCTATTAGAATGTGTAAATTATTAATTCAAAATTTAAAAGTACTTTGTTGAAAAAAATCGATATCCTCTGTTATTGATCAATGCAACATTTTTAATTATCGTTAATTTTGTATCCCCCCTCTCTCTCTCTCTCTCTCTCTCTCTCTCTATCGTTTAATTATAACTTTTAGGTGGAATGCCATCCATATCTCATCCAAAAAAAGCTATCCGATTTCTGTAAACAAAAGGAAATCGTCATAACTGCGTATAGTCCGCTTGGCTCGCCCGACAGACCATGGGCAAAACCAGATGATCCAAAACTTATGGATGACAAAAAATTGGTCGAACTTAGCGAGAAATATAAGAAAACTCCTGCTCAAATTCTCATACGTTATCAGGTGAATATTTATTATCACTCTTTTTTTTTATTTTAAGAAGATATTCGTTCAAGTTTACATATCGTATTTTCAGATTGATAGAGGCCACATTGTCATACCTAAATCAGTTACAAAATCCAGAATTCTGGAGAACAGCAAAGTCTTCGATTTTGAACTAACAGCAGAAGATATCGCCTACATCGATACGTTCGACTGCAATGGCAGATTGTGCCCAATGACTGGGTAAGATTTATTACAATTTTATCAGTTTTCACTCTTTAATTCTACAATGTTAAAAATTTGTGCGTACGCGTGTGAATGGGTGGAATATTTTGACGCGAATTTGCGAAAAACTCAATCCACTAATAATTGTAAGAATAAAAATTTTTAAATGACAATTATATAAATATGATCGTAACAATTAGCGAGTAAAATATTATTCTGGTAAAAATCATAAAAGACGCGTACATATGTTGACACCGAAAACTTTAAAAAATGTTTAAAAAAGTTTATAATCTATTATAAGTCTGTCTTTACCAAGTGAAGGAATTATTAACCGCGTAAATATCAAATTAAGCACAATTTATTTTTCTCGAAATATTTTCATTACGATAAAATATTGTTATTACTTTTGTTAACATATTTATAATTAGCAATTCAAAAAATAATCTGCAAATTCATAATGTCTCATGAATGAGACTTTTTTAAGTAGGCCTCATTTTTATTTTCTTCCAAGAATCTGCAAAAGTTAATAAAAATATAAAAACAAACTAAAAAAAGCATTATATATTTGATCTATGGTTAATCTTAAGTAATTTCTTAATCTTTTAAATTTTTAATGTTAAAATTTTCATACATATGTATATCAATTACAAATTATTTTTTTTATTACAGGGCTGAGTCAAGTCCATATTTTCCATTCCACATACCATTTTAAAAACTAGAGAAAAAGTATTAGAAATAATGCTGAAATCATCGCACTCAAATTGTCAATCGAATAAAAAAGTCAACGAATTCTTAATGGAAAATTTCTCTATATAAATTATAAATTGCGAATAAAATTTTTAAACAAAAAAACTTATTAATTTTGTTATGAAAAAATCCCGAAATAAACTTAACATATAAGTTATCTAATAGTTTATATGTATTCAATAAATACATTAATGAATATTTTTTCACTTTTACTTATTTTTATTTACATATCATAGATAATTGTCACACTTTTAAACTTAAACTCTTAAAATACTTAGTTTTTTTTTTAGTAATGTTGTCAGTGAAGTCTATAGTAGAAGCGCTTCACATGGGAAAGTAGTGAAGACAGTATATTGCGGCTTAATGTCAATGTATTAATGAGTTTCATTCGTCCAACTTTTTGTTTCCGTTTTTTATTTGAAATATTATTCTTTAAGTTTAATTTTTTATATTCTACAAATATTGATTTAAAAAATTAATCTTAAAAGAATTGTTAAATTTATTTTGTATGATTTTACATATTAAATGCATAAATGTTGTATTATTTTAACGTGTATAGAAATATTTATAATTTATATAATTTTAAACATCTTAGGATATTCATCTATAAAATAATAAAAAATTTAAATAAATTTTTTTTGTAATACAAATGAAACTAAATAAATTTACATCTATGCCTATAATTTATTTTCTCAATATACTGAAAACAAGTAACTTACGCACAGCTAAAAAATACAATCGACTTTTAAACGACTTTATCAAAATGAACACAAAATTTATATAGATATTATTGATTAAATAAAACAATAAAAAGGTGAATTCAATATGCTATATACTGAACTCAAAAGCTTCTGTAAATTTGAGAAATTTTTCAAGAATTTAAGAGTCAAGGTTGAAATGGAAGAGTGTACAGTATAGGCGATAACGAACTTTGATAAATCAAGTTTATTATTAGAACTATACTTTGATAAGATGAAGAGAAATGTGTTAAACCTTATAAGCATAGTTCTTATGTATATGATAAAGACCAAAGCCTTCTTCAATTTGTTATATAGAAAGCAAAATTACACATTTTACCTCGTATCTTTCAAAAACTAATAGGCTTTATGAAAATTCATTGGTAATTGGAAGGGTTTTCTCATTAATAAACCAGTATTTTCAAAAATACGAAATAACATATTCAAGTTTAATAAAACTATGTAAGAAGTAAGGTAAAAAACTATTCAGTTGAAGAAAGCATCAAACTATTGAATTATAAAATAAATATAAATCGTTGAAATGGTAAAAAAAGTTTATTATTAATACATTTGATGGATACAGTTCTGAAAAGTACCTTCTCCTAATTTTAATGAGAATTTACATTCTTCAATTTTTGTAATATTATAGTGGCTTTCGATAATAAATGAATGTTCGAAGAAACCCCTATAAAAATTATGATTTTTGAAATTTGAAAAAATACGAAAAATTACTTATCAAATAAGTTATAAATTTCATCAAAGTATAGGCAGCTTATTTTTTCATTTTTTTCTGTGCGAGTGGCGACAAAAATTTACGTAATTTCACGTCGGTGTGGTATGAAACATCGGCGACATCGGCGGTGTGTGACAATGTTAATAGAAATTTGCATGCTTGGATTCTCCAAGATTGTGATTCCAAATATGGTAATGGGTTTTTGTGGAAATTTAATGTATATACTAAAAGCAATGAAAATGAGACTTTTTCGAATTAATTTTCGAAAATAGAAAAAATTTTAGGCACTTATTATAAACAAAAATTAAACATCTCATCAAAACAACAACAACAAAAAGAACAGTTTCAACTGGAGGTTTCCTGAAGTATCAGCGGTATGCCTTGTTATATATTGTGGTAATGGCACTTTGTCAGTCATCATTACTTTTGATGGTTGATTTTAGTTGAATTTGAAATTTAGAATGCTTACCTTTCATTGCGTTTTTCTCCAAAAATATAAATTGTACAGAAAAAGTGTATAAAAAATAAACACTGAAAAAATATACAAAACAACAATGATATATTTGAATAATATTTACAACGTTTATTCGAAAAATCTTTATAATTTTGTCTTTTTATTCGAAATAATTTCGTAAAATCATGCTTTTTATAATGCTTTTATAAATTCCGCCATAAAAATTTTCGTTAAATACCACTACGACCAACATTCGTAATTAGTACTAGAAGAAACAAATTCTTCAGAAAATTCGGGTTGATACTTTTCGGAAATCTTGCTAATTCGATTACTAGAATGTTAGCCGCTTTAAATTTTTTCCTACAAGTAAACATGATTTTTTTTAACCTAAAAAATTGATCAAAAATAAAATATATTGTTCAATGGAGAAAGTATTTAATTTATTCTATTATATCAAACTTTCTATTCATCTTATTTTAAATTTTATTTATATTTTTTTCTATACTTATAATTTAACTGTGATTATAGCTCAGACTCTGATGATTATATTTAGACTATATAACTTTTTTCTAGTTACAACTTTATTTTACAAAATTGTACATCAACTTTATTAAATATTATAATACGAATTATTAGAAAAGTAGATTGGATAAACAAAATTTCGATAAATTATAAATTTGTTAAGTTTTTTATGTTTATCTGCAAGATATTTTCAATACTTACTATACTTAAAAATATTACCTTATAATAAAATAAAATGAAATGTATACATCGGTTAAAGTTATAATAAATTGAGCATCCATCTATTCGTTATAGATTAGTTTTAATATAATACACAACAATTACTATTTATGCAACAATTGAAATAATTTAAAGTTTTTTCGTAAATGCATATTTTGTAAATCCACTAATGAATATTTTATTTAACTGCTTTATGTTCTTCTTGATACTTATAAACTTAAGTAATACATTCATAATTCAAAGTTTATTGTTTACTGCTGGTATCAACCTTGTTTGTATTTTTTTTGCCTTACTTGTTTAATGCATTTCGCACAATAATGAACTCTTAAATAAAATAATCGAATAACAATTTGGAATATTTTAAAATTATGAATAATTATGATGTTAAGTCAAAATGTAATACTGAAAATACAGAAATAAAACATTATTCACCTAAAAATTGTTTAGAACAATATTTTATTTTTTGTGACACTTACACTAATCTAAAAAGTCTCCTTCTTCTACATCTTCTTGGCTGCTTCCACACAAAATTTCATCTTTAACTATAATATAAAAATAAAAGATTTGAAAATTACATGAATATGGTGTATTGTTGTTTTTGAACATTGAAAGAACATCTCTAAATATCTATGAAGTCATATATAAATTATTTAGTTAATAATATGTCAATTTTAAGAGTTTATTCGTTGGCATTGGTTCAATATTTGGCCTTTCTATTTTTTATGGTTGAAAAGTTCAATAGTTTGCTTATAATCTTTCAAAAATATTAAAAGTTTTTTAAAAATTAAGTTCCTTGAAAATGGAATAGTTAGAGTTTTTACGTAAAGTAGAACGTCGTACTCTACGTGAAAGATTCAAAACTGAAGAATAATAATTATGATTCCAAAGAAACTTTTGAGACTGATTCATCTTATAGTATCTATGAAATATGGTTACCATTCATTAAGTTTGGTATTAGCAAAAATAAATTATCAGCAACATTTGGCCTTTTGTTATAATTTCCTGTTGCTTATTGTTATAAGCATTGGGAATGTTAATGCTAAGAATTATAAAAACAACTATTATTCACTTGAATAAATAAATCCTAGCTTTCTATACCCAATAATAAATTAAAAATTGAAATATTTATTTATCCCTTCTAAATTGTTGACTCCCTTACATATTTATCATAGTGACGAATTTATGTAACTCTTGCTTCGTTTGGCCGTTAACCTCATTCCATCCCATAATGAATCACTTATCGGCCTTGAGTCGTAATGTACTATTTTGCTAACTTCAATATTTTGGATATAAAAATTAGGTAAATGTTTACTTACTCTGTATTCGAGGCCTTTTATATTGATTGTTTTCAATGTACTCTATATTTTGATTCATGAACTGACGATCCTCTTCGTCACTGTATTCTTGCATTCCCTCGAAAACAGCGTCACTTATAGTTTGACGTCTGCGAATTTGTGTACGACCGTGACAATCTGGCTGACTATGTTTGTCTTGGATTTTGGAACGGCGCAATTGTTCTTTCATACTTTTAAGGGCCCTTACCATTGTTAAAACGAAATTATCATGATTTGGCTTGTTCACAATCGATGGATTCATTTCAATTGCCTCTAAAATAACATAAAAAATGTTATTAAAAGATACAGTGTTATTTTAAAATAATAAACGGCTATGGATGTAATTGAATAAGTTATAAAATATAAAATAAACAAAATAAAAATTTCAATTAATAAAATGTAAATTTTCACCAATAACCTCTGCAAGCTTTCACAAAACGAGTTTTACTTAAATTAGTTTGTTTAAATTTTTTAGAACCCAGCCACGTTATCTTAGATATAATATCATCGCTTACAGCAAGCGCAGCTTTAAAATATCTTGAAATAGAAACTGACGGTTTTGAACCTCCTATATAAATAAAGTAGTTTACCTGTAAAAGATTTTTTTATGTAAGGTAAATTAAATTAAATATTCTCCTAATAAAGCTAAAAATATTAACAAAGCAACAAATAAAAAAATCTTAATACAATGTTATTGAAATTTATGAACTTACGACTTCGTTGTAAGTGTCTGAGTCAGCTGAGTTGAACTGTAGAAGTTCAGGAATATTTTTAAACGGAAGACATTGTGGTGCACTTTTCACGACCGCCTTCTTTCGTTTTACAATTTGACTCAATAAGCTGTTGGATTCACTGAAAAGAATTAAGATAAATTATATATACAAAAATAACTATTACATGGTAAAACATAAATAATTGTAATAATGGTGTTCATACTTTATTTTCGTTTCTAATGTGTCTAGACGCGAAAAAATGGCACTGTGGAAATATAAAACAAATTTATCAAATTAAATTATATAATTAATAGAATTAATAAAAATATTATTAAATAATAAAAAATTAAAAAATCAATATACTTTATTGACTGAAATAATGATTCAGCATGTGAAGCTGTCATTATTTCAGAATGCTCGCAAGTTATTTTTGAAGTAGCTTCCGTTAGTCCTAAGCTTTCCGTACATTGCGTTTGAGATGAATCCACAATTTTTATAGGTAAGCCTTTACTTATTTTAGCCATACTTTCAACTCCGTTAATGGTCACTGGAACTATTTATCAATAAATTTATATAAGATCCTTAATTTTTTTAAAATAATAACAACTTACTTAATTTGTTTGAAAAATATTGTTGAGGAACAATTATTCGCTTTTTAGTACTGCTTACACTGCTGAATGATGGACGCTCATTCAATTGATTTTGTTGTAATGAAGACATATCTTTTACATTATGAAGCGAAAGCGAAGAGGATTCATCAAGATTTCGTTCGTTTAATGAAATCCGATTACTTGGTTCATTAAGTGCTGTTTCATCTGAAATTGTGCAACTAGGTTGCGTATTTTCGGGAATTTGCATTAAATTAGGACTAGTCTCTTGTACTTCTACCGTACTGGAGGTAAATACAGAAGATTGGTAACTAGTATCTAAAAGCTGCTTCGGATTAATTGGAAGATTTGAAAAGCATTTATGCGTTCGCAAAACTTGCAAAACCGCTTTCGATTGCTCACGTGACATATAGGTTTTTTTAAAAGCTGTTGCAAGGTGTATTCGAAAATTCTTATTAGTACTTAAATTCTTCTCGTTCTCATAAATTATTTCTTCAAAATTATTAGACTCAGTATCGCTCACCATATTAGAATGTCTTAAAGAATCACCACAATGTTGAAGTGATGAATCAAAGTTCTGACTCTTTAGGTCAGTATTTATTACACATGACCAATCATTCATTACTCTGATTCTATTTTTGACATTCCATTCAAGCAAAGTCAATTATTTTTTCTATAATATAAAATTAACTGAATAATTACTTCTGTGGATTAATGTTTAAGCAAACTTTCGTATACAATTTGTTTGCCTATATTATACATAATTCATATATAAACTCAACATGATAACTTTCTGAAATAAATATAATGTTATTTTTATTAGAGAGTGAAGTATAATAGCAAAAATAGATGTAAATGTAATATAAGATTATTTTTCATTTTCTAATAATTTTGCTGATAATCATAAAATTTTTTTTATTTTTTTGAAATGTTATGTTTTTAACACTGAATTAGGATATTCGAAAGGGAGTACTCGCACGCGCACGCATGCATATACACATAAATGTGTGTGTGTGTGTGTGTGTGTGTGCGCGCGCGCGCGTGTGGGAAATTTCTTTTGAAAAATCATGTATAGTAAGCATTAAATAATTTAAACAATGCCTGATTATTGAATGATTGTTCTCTGTAAAATATTTTGTACAAAAATATTATATTTAATACCTTTGCTTCAGTATAGACATATACTACTTGACTTATTGTGTATATGTAATACCATTGGCCTTAGTATAGAGCTATGTTACTTAAAAAAATATATTTGTTCGAAAAAATTTAGTAAAGTAGTACCACAAAATATATTAAATATAATTCACTTAGCTTAGGTGCTATTTGAACAAAAATATTTTGAAAATAGTAGTTCCATTTCTTTATATTTTTTACATGCATTTATAAAATTGATAAAGATATGACATATTTTTATTTAAATATTGTAAAAATATTTAAGATTCAGAGAGGTATATATTAAATAGATTATTCTCGCAACTTAGAATGTTTTATAATTGGATATTAATTAAAAAAATAAGTGAAACGAACATTAATTAACTAATACTTAATGAAAATCCATTAATAGAACAATATTTAAAGCGATGCTGCTATTATTGTGTGCGTATATCTAGCTAGTAGCGAGATAATCAAAATCAAATTTTACAAGACTTTGATTCTATATTCAGGATCTAATACATTAAACACACCAGGTGTACCGGTATGAAGTGAGCGTTTTTTGTGAAAATAAAACATTAATTTTAATGCGAAACTGAAAAATATTGTATTCAAAGTTTTGGCCATTGTGTTCTCCAAATTTTGATTACTTTTTAATAATTTGTGAATACCATGCCAATAGAATTATTTGTCTTTTTAAGCAAACTAATCCGACACCCAATTTTTGAATTCTGCGTAGGAATCGAAGTTCTTTTCAGCCAATGCGTGTCCCATCCATGAAAACAAATGGAAGTCAGAAGGAGCCAAGTCTGGTAAATACGATGGGTGTGGGGTAACAGCTTCAACTCAACTATTTTGATTGTATCTTGAGCCGGTTTTGATTTGTGTGCAGGTGCATTGTATTGGATCAAAATTATCTTGCCGTGTCCTGTGACGCATTCTAGTCATTTTTCGATCTATACATGATTAAAATTGATCATTTGTCGGGAGCGTTGAGTATTAACCTATGATTTTTTCCGTTTAGAATTCTTGAAATAGATCCATGCATTTTTCATCGCCAATAACAATTCGATGCAAAATTAGTTTTTTTCACGTCTTTAAAGCAAACTTCCACCAGTGTTTTTCGGTTTTCCATCTATTTTTCATTCAATTCATGTGGCACACATTTTATACATTTTTAGATTTTTCCCATAGCTTTTGAACGGTCGGAAATTGTTTGTTGTGCAACATTTAACATTTCTGCCATTTGCTTTCGACTCAAACGGTCATCGTCATCCAATATTGTTTGCAATTCGGCGTCTTCAAAGAATTGAACTTAAAAAAATAAAGTAATAATGCAAGCATAGTTTTAACACCTTTTGAAGTAATATCTATTGTACATCGCAGGGCTATATTGCTCTCGTTTGGTATAATTTTTTTGTTGTTATTTCTTCTGGGGATATGGTACAGTATTGCCCCCCCTCAGTCGGGGGATGATGCTATTATTTTTGATGTTTCTGAATAGTCTATTTAGATTGCGGAAGAAGCTAGCTAAATATTTATAGTTTATTTTATTTATCGCGTTTAATCACTTTTTGTTCGCTTCTTTTTTAAATTCTATGTTAATTTGATTTTTAAATAATGTTACAATGTAATTTAATTGATTGATTTCTTAAATATCTTTGTTGTCATTCTTTTTTTCAGATTGTAGATCATGGATAGTAGTTTACTTTTGTCTCTGCGAAGTTTAATTATTTTTTTGATGACCAGATTATTTGTTGGATTATAAATTTTACCCTTAGGAGCTGTGCGTTAATTGTGAAGTCACAGTGGTTTCTAAGTTATTGAAAGAAAATTGTTTGAAGCTATTTTCATGTGTAATTTTTTTTTTTTTTTTTTTAATAGCAGTACCACCACCATCCGAATCAGTATTACGATCATATCTATATATAATGTAATCATCTAGTATGAGTTTATGCGTATCATTAAGTTTAGTTTCACTGATTGCTACTATAACTGGATTGTGCTGTTTTAGCAATAGATTAAATGAGTATCTTTTACTATGAGTAAGTAGAGAATTTAAATTTATTGCTGTAATTTTTAAAGTATCTATAAGTTCTTGTCTGGTAGGATCGATACTTATGCCTGCCATTATAGGTCTATGTCTAAATGAGCGGCAATTGAGTCTATTTTATTGGTATTGAAATTAATTTTTTCTAAAAATTCTTCTTTCAGCTTGTTAAATAAAGTGATTAACTCCCTGCTTATTTTTGAGGTCACTATACTTATAATTGCATCTAAATCGGATAAGTCCTGCTGGAGCTGCTCTGCTGTCACCTTTGTTGTCATTTTATTGGCTGTGATGTTCGCATACGTTGGGAGTTTTCTGTCATCGGTTGACTGTTCATTTGATTTTTTAAAGTTATTTCATTTTTTCAGATAGACCAGACATCTTTTGAAGTTGGCTGGGTGGCCTTTCATCCCGCAGTTTATGCACTAAATTTCATTGCTATCAGATTTTTCTATTATTGCACATTCTCCAGTATTGTGTATTGTAGAGAACTTGCAACATCTGCAATACATATTATATTAGAATTAGATGCCACATGTCCGAATCTTTGACACTTTTTGCATTGTGTGATGGAATTCTTTCTCAGTAGTTCCCATCAGATGATTTGTAATAAAACTATTTTTATGCTGATGATCTTTTTGATATCACTATCAACAGTGCACTGTACAATAAAGTTTTTTACGTTTTCATTTCTAGTTCTCAGTGCACTAATCTTTAAGAAATTTACATTATCAAGATTCATTTTTGTTAGTTCATGGAACATTTCTTTTTCACTTGTTTGTGCATGTAAGCCTTTGCGCACAAAGATTTTTTGTTACTGCTTTTGGTGTAAACGTATAGAATTGAATTTGATTCTTACTTAGCTTGTTTTTCACTATATTGTATTGATTCAAAGATTTTGTAACTATATTTATATTATTGGAGTTTACATTTTTAATCGCAAAATCGCAATTAACATTAATTTCAATTAATTTTTTAATTAAATCTTTCGAATTAATATTTTCTACTATTAGTGTTGGTCGTTTAATGTTTGCACTTAAACCGGTCTGACTATTTTTTTTTGGCCACTGTCGTCTCCGATTGACGTCATTTATCCAGTATACGGTTCTCTAAGATGGCGTCGATACCGTACGGAACAAAACTATTACGTGTCCTTTCTCCTTGTACGGGTGTCATGTCGATCTCTTTTCTCTTCCATTTGTAGCTACAGTAGCGTAATTTCGTAGTGGTGTTTTCGGTGATATTTACACCGTGTAGCTGTTGTCCATACACTTTTTGCTATGCATGTTATTTCCATTTTTTTAATTTTAGATTTTATACCTATTTGTTACTTTATTGAATGGGCAATCACTTTTTTAAAATTTTTGTTGTTAGATGCCATTATGGTATCGATATCATCATTTATAATTTTTCTCTTTATGGGTTTGTACATTAGCCCACTAGCCTTGAAGTTGCACAATGCTTTGTCCCATTATAGTAACTTATTATCTGCACTATTATTATTGATGTTTCAGCAAATTTTCGGTTACGATGCCAATACTCTATACTTTATACAATAGGACTACGTAGCGCATACCGAAATGTTATCTGCTCAAAGGTTGGTACCGAACTACTCATTTTCACTCCTCTCTATCCTTGATTGACGTCTGAATGGGAAAAGAAATGAGGAAAAACCATTGAGAGGTGGCAGCATGTTCTTTGCTTGCCCCCAACAAAGTCTTCACCCATCCTGCGAAGCGAGAGAAATAACCACAGACTTGTATGTTAGACCGTGCATTCTAGGATCAGAATTGAAACTGGTTGACCCTAAACCAGAGATTGAGAAAAAAATATAAAGATTCGTACTCTCTTTCTCTTACAAGTGAGGAAGTTGGAAGCAAAGGAAAGTAGGGGTCAATAGCAGTAGAAATATACGCAGCAGAAATATGCGCTTCTCCTATGCTCTATACCACTGTTATTGTTGGACTGCCTCCCTACTTTTTCCACGGAGCACGAAAGAAAGTAACACGTCGTCCAATAAGTCCCGAGACTAATCCAGAGATAGTGCTAATAGTACCAAACTGGCCACGTTTCCCTAGACTACGAACCTTTACATGAAAAGTGAAAAAATTTCACGTCGATCGGATCACAAACAGCAGGGTTATCGAGATTAGAGTAAAGTCATTTTGTAATTTGTTTGAAAAATGGAAAAAAAGGGAATTTCGCGTGTTGATAAAACATTGTTTTTTAATGGTAAAAACGCCACAGAAGCCCAGCAATGGCTTGAAAAACATTACCCGGACTTCTCTCCATCCAAGCCAACAATTTATTGATGGTATGCTGAGTTTAAAGTGGTCATACGGACACAAACGATGCAGAACGTTTGGGTACGCCATTGGAAGCCGTTACACCGGAAAATGTGAGTGAAGTGTTAAAAATCGTAATGAAATATCGCAAAGTTAAGATTCTTGAAATTGCAGAAATGACACAGATATCGTCTGGAAGCATATTTGCAATCCTTCATGAAAAATTGAGCATGAAAAAGGTTTCTTCGAAGTGGGTGCCGCAATTGCTTCAGTGAAACAGCAACTACTCAACGATTCAGAGAGCTATTTATCACTTATTACTAGCAATCAAAAGGATTTCCTGCATCGATATGTGACCATGGATGAAACATGGATACATCATTTCACTCCGGAGGCGAGTCGGCAATCATCTGAGTGGCGCATGGCTGGTGAAAGCCGCCCACAACGTCCAAAAACGCAGCAGTCTGCTGACAAAGTCATGGCGCTTGTTTTTTGGGATACACATGGTGTGATTTTCATTGCCTAGCTGAAAAAGGTAAATCGATCAACAGTGATTAATATATTAACTTGTTGGTACATTTGAAGGAGGAGATCGCAGCAAAACGATCGCATATGAAGAAGAAAAAAATGTCTTTTCAACAAGACAATGTACCTTGCTACCCCACCCCCTGTATTCGCCAGATTTAGCCCTAGCGATTACTGGCTCTTTGCTGATCTCAAAAAATGCCCCAGGGAAGAAAATTTGGCTCGAATGAGGAGGTTATTGCTGAAACTGAAGCCTATTTGAAAGCAAAGGATAAATCCTTATATAATCATGGTACAGAAAAGTTTGAAAGGCGTTGGGTCGATTGTATCACTCTATAAGTAGATTATATTGATGAATAAAAATGATTTTGGAGAAAAAAATGTTTTCATTGTTAGTCTTGGAACTTATTGAACGACGTAATATGGCTCTAGAGCTATCTCTATCCTTCATTATGGACTCCAGAGCGCCTGTTTCATAGCGTGGTCTAATATATAAGTCTATGGAAATAGCTGCCCTCCTCCATTATCTTTGTCCTTCATCTCTGACTTCAAAGCATCCGTTCAAGCGCGCGTCTATGTCTTTGCACTTTTATTTACGTCTATCTTCTTTGCCATGACTTCTGTTTTTTTAATCGGTGGTACAGAGTATGGAGGGTAGAGAAGGAGTGGTAACTCCACTCGCTTGACATGGGAAAAGCTTATCAAAAATTAGCCGTGATGGTAGTTCAGATTTTTTTGGTAGACGTTTCTGTCTTGGAAATCTCTTGATGGTTCTGCGTGCAACAGAAAGAAAAGACAAAAATCGAAGTGAGTAAGAAAAGAATCAGAAGTAGGGGCGCAGAGACTTAACTTTCCCATATCTCCACGCTCACTGCATACCCCACTCTCTTTTCTTCAAATACATGCATTTGAATGAGCAACCTCACAAAGTGTCGCCGCTTTGCAGCTAAATTCTGTCCTGAAATTCTGCCGTGTAATTCTGACACGATTTTAGCGGAGTTACCACTCCTTCTCTCTACCCTCCATAATTGTACAAAACATATTGTACCACTTTGCTGATCTTATACCATATAATTTATTTCAATAAACTATAACTTCAAAAATCTTATATGTTGAACCATTCTTCTTTTTACAGTAAATGATTCTTAATAAATAATCATTAATTCCCACAATTAGTTTTATTAAAATAGTAACATTTTATAATTAAAGCTTGATCAATTTTTACCTCATTCCATATTGTTCATGTAAAATTATAAATTGGAATTTCTTTTAATTTTTATATTTCTCCATTACTTAAAACTAGATGGAGACACCTTAACTATATCTTTTTTATCATCACACTATGATGTTTTGCATATTCAAAAGTACAACTGCTTTTTTTAAATAAGAATTTTCCAATTGATTTACCTTGATTTAATGACGGTTTTATATTCATAATATATGCATGATTAACAATCACGCATAAATATTGAGTATTAATTAAAATTATTCAAACGTTGTTGCTTATATATATATATATATATATATCTGTGCAATGAATTAGAAATATTAAAAAAAATTAACACGATAAGTTGTTATGTCTTTTATATTTTTTTTATATATTAATCTATAGCATTTAATTAATTACTTCAATCAATTCTTGTAGGTTTTATGCATATATAGATTATCTATATATATATATATATATATATATATATATATATATATATATTTATAATAATTAAATAGACTGAAATTAATATTTATAAAACAGTTTACAAATAAAAAATAAATTCTACACTTATAAAATTAAAATTTATTACTAATTTCAATTATAATCTAGCTTTAAATTAAAAATAATAATTATAGGAATCAATTGAATTATTAAATGTACTTTATTGATAAATTGGTATCCATAAAAATTTATTTTATTTTAAAAAAATTCTTATTTTAATATATTTAATATATTTAATATATTTATTTTAAATTTAAATATACAAATTGTTTGTAAGTTTTTCTTATACAAAGTATTATAAAAATGCTATTAAAGTAAATATGTAAAACATCAGTATGTTATGAAAACTATATATGTTCACAATCATAAACAAAACTGTCGAAATATTGTTTTTTACTTATTTATCTCATTATTTTCAGTAAGCTGGCTTGATGGTTATATATTATACAAGAAGTGCAAATGAAAAGTTATAATAATGTTATTTTTCTAATATGTTACAAGATTGAAAATGAAAACACAGTAATGATAATATTACTGTTCTATTCTCTCTTTTAACTATAAGCTTTATAAATTATTCAATCTTCTAAATTAGATTCATATATTTTACTTGATTATAACATATAATTAACTAATTTTTCTTTTATCTACGTTAACACAATATTATAATGATTAGTTTATCACATTTTTCATTATATTAGATTAGATTTAATTACGCTAAGTATATAGAATAAATAAATTTAGGTTAACATCATACACCATCTATAACATATAAATGATTGCAGATAAAATAGGTAAAAAATAAAATACAAGAAAAGATAAAATATCATAATGCGTGGTCTGCCATTTGTAATGTTTGAATAAGTTGGATATAATTAAATAGTTATGATTGTTATTTCATTGATTAAGTTTTATTTATAAAATTATACATTTACTATTGAATAAGAATGGTACATTACTACTTTTTTTAGGGATAGTATTTAAAACAATAATCATTGTCCTAATAACAGGATGACATAAAATATAATCTAATAAAGATCATTTTATTTACTAACTAACATTCATATATTTATTTACAAAAAGTAATATTATTTTTCCATTTCAGTAAAACACATATTGTTTATATAAATCTACAATTTACAAATTTTTCCAATATTAGTAAGAATATTATTTTGTACTATATATCAATGAGAATTGATAAATATGTAATATTAAGATGAATTTCGTTAAATTTTAAGAAATTCTAATCATAATATAGAGTATGAAAATAGCTAAAATGAGAAAACAAAAAAAAGCTGTATTATGATAAATAGCAATTTTATATAAAAAGGAAAACAATTTTTTTAAACAAATTGGGTTCTCATTTAATTTTTTTTAATATATACTACTTAAAAAGACCATGCTTAAAAATAAAAGGAAAAAATGATTTGAAAGTATTTGTTAGAGACATTTTATTTGATTTGTGCGTATATTCAATAAGATGAAATATAACCTTGATAATGAGCTAGGCCCATAAAAATAATTTTTGAATTCATACTATGTAAAGCAATAAAAATATTTTAATATATAGATAGCTACAAATATTTATCTAAATCCTAAAGTAGATATTTTAAGGAAAATCTTAACGGTTTATTTACCTTATAATATGAATTAAACTTTTTTACAGCTTACAATTCCATATACTATTAGATTGTTTCTTCTAAATCGTTACTAAAAAATTTTAACTTTATTTCTAAAAAAAATATGATTAATTATATGAAAATATTGTAAATAGAATGCTTTCTAATGTGACTGCACAGTGATTGCACACGTTTGCCAGCATATAATTTCAGCAATGAGGGAGCTGGCACGGTCATCATTGAAACTAGGCAATACGTGCACGTACGGGTCTGCACTCAGTGCTCTCGCCTCTTTTTGGACAAATGATACGAATGCCTTAAGAGTGCTGCATATCTCTGACGAAAGTCCGAATCGATCGCAGCGACTGCTAGAGAAATTAATTGCGGTGGTTTTCAGAACTAAACAGAGTGTTCTGCACTACCGACCCAGATAACAACGCTTAGCACGCTTTGCAACTTGCAATCTTAAGTATATATTTATGATAATTTTTGATAAGTGGAGCCCGTATTTTAATATATATATATATATATATATATATATATATATATATATATATATATATATATATATATGTAGCAATTGTTGCGGTCCAGAATTAGTCCAAAATGGCCTACTTAGCAACATTTTCTCCAACGCCTATTTTTGTGCACTAAATGATAGCTGACGATGTGTAGAATAAGATTCTAAATTGTCGGGTTGTAACCCATCGGCAACGTGTTTATTTATTTCAAAATAACCCAAAAATGCTCTTTTTTACTTTTTCTTTAATAGTTTAAAAACGGTTGCTCTAATTGAAAAATGTTTCGTATAAAAGTTTTTTTTTTTTTATGTTATTTAACGTCGCTCTATTTATGCTTCCAAATTCAGGTGCTAATCAGCGATGGAGGTCTACGATGTGTTTGTGAACAAAACACATGTAAATTATTACAGCGGTACTTGTGTCAATCGGCCGAGACCGAGATTTGAACTCGAATCACAGAGTTACTAGTCCTTCGCTCTAGCGATCGAGCCATCGTAGGCCTCTCGTATAAAAGTTATGCAGGACATAATTCTGAACAAAAGTACGCACATTAAAAACTTAAAAAATAATTTTTTCAATTGTTAAATAAACAATGAAAATGGAAATATTTTCGATATTCTAATTCGAAATATTCTAATTCGAATTATTCGAAATACTGCAACGAAGAGGTGCCTCCATCACCCATGGATTACACGAACTACAACAATACTATGTACCGACGTGTCCATCGGTACATCAAAACGTGACATCACCAATACACTATAAGTAACTTTTACGTGTCACTGTCGAGAATTCAGCAGCCATTTTGCAGTAGTAAATCAACAGACCTATGCGGAAATAGTATTTGGTATGGAAGCAATTACCCTCATAGGGTATAGAATACTATTTCACAGAAAGTCACCAGCAGCACAACGTAGTTGGCAAAAAAGAAGACGAATCGTACGTCAAGAAAGACGACGAATAAGATGGCGCCAACAGGATGAAGGTTTAAATGACCCATCTGAATCGGAAGCTATCAGCGAGACCGAATAAAGGGAAAACTTTTTCTTTCTTTCAAACTTAATTTCTGGCCAAATTTAAAACCACAATTAAAAACTAAAATATATAGAGCGAAATTCAAATTATTATATTAAATTATTATACCGAACGAAAATGTATCGCAACGTAAATAAAAGGAAAAGCTTACGAGGATGATCGAAATTCGCGTTTTGGTTATAAAATTTAGTATAAATAAACGAACTCGTTAACCTTCGACCGTAGTATTGAAATGATTGCCGACGAGACGTTCGACAAAATTACCAGATCGACTCTCGCCGCAATGGACAACGAGTTGAAAACCGACAAGGCCACGGATAATGACCTCGAAAAAATATAAAGGGCAGCCAAAAATTATACGGGATGAGATGCTAAGAGGAAACCAGAGAATCATCCTCAAAGCACCCCGTCCACACTCACCAGCGATCCAAATAATAGACCTGACCGAGGATGATCAGGGAGAGACAACAAGTGCCCCGGAGGTGATCGACATCCGCCCCCCATCTTGGTCGACCTTGTCATTTTCATCGTCATCGTCGTCTTCATCCTCATCGTCATCCTCATCGTTTTTATCGTCAGAGTCCTCATCGTCATTAGAGCACTCGGAGGAACACGAAAATTATAACGAGAGGCGTAAGAAACGGCCACTAACGTCGAAACTGAGGAAACAAGATTTCAGGGGGCCGCCTAATAACTCCAGAAAGCGGTCTTGGTCACCTGAAATCATTCCAATGGAATTAAAAACAGAAATCGAGGACGCCGAAGCGCAGCAGAGGCCGACGACACCCTACTGTGATATGGCCACACCTAAAAAAACATTATATGAATTTAAACTCCCCGATGGACAAATTCTTCAATGCCCTTAGGGATATGTACGTTACCGACAAACTCTGTATTTCCTGGATGAAAACTCTTTCACGAGGCCAAAGGAAAGCACCTTCACTCGTAAGAAAAGAATAAAAGATTACCGACCCAGAAGAGCGGGCGCTCCCGATTTCTGAGAAAGTAATTATTATTCACTTAGAAAATAATCCAGAAAGCCACTGGAAACAAAATTATAATCGATCTAATTTAATTCGGGGAGAAGGCGCTGCTTTTCGTCGAATGAAATTACCAGACGGATATTAATCACGTGGCGCATCTCGGATTAATACCAGACCGACCGGCGACCGAAAATTTGCATCATAACGCTGATCGACTAACTATTATAAATATAGAAATTAAATTCTGTAAAATAAATCAAAAGAAAACGGAGTCTTGCTAAGGAATAATAAACGCTTATTCCTAAGCAAAGCACCGAACTCTTTTATATCACCGGCTAAGGCGCACCTTAGCGCGATATAAAAGAGAGAAAAAGATTTATTATGATAGTGCGGAAGAAACTCCGTGTAAATAGACGGGCCGCTTATGTAAATATAAGAAATAGGAAGAGGAACCGCTTAAATAAATATAGTAAATAAAGCAAGAAAATTACTGGGTCAAGGCCGTGTAAATTCGTGGAAATTTAGATAAGCCAATTAGCTAATAGACATAATTAACTAATTAACTAATAGACATAATATAAAATCAATTACAGGCACGAGTAATTAATTTGCGAATCATTATTTTTTGTTTCAGGGTATCTACAGCGAGATCCCAATAAAATAAGATTTATTATTGTTATAATTTTTTTGTATAATTTATAAAGACAATATATTTATTTTGTTATTTATTGAAACGAATCTCAAGTTATTCATCTGAAAACCTGTCCTGATACATTCCTTCCTCCGAATCACGTATCCTAAACCTCACAAATTCCCTGTATAAAAAATAAAAACTAAAACCTGAAAAAAATAAGACGGAAGGAGACGGAACGTTACAAATTTATATTTTATATTCATTGCATATATTATATATTATTACTGTATATTATCTATTATTATATATTTTACATTCATTGTATAATATATACTGTACATCATGACTGTAAAATGTAAAGTATAATGATAATAAAACAAATTAAGTTATTGTAAAAGATAATTATAGGTGCTAAGTGTAATACGGATAAAATAGAGTATACATGCATCAATATTTAAAATTGTTTATTACAAGGGAGTAAAACTAATATTGAATTACATTAATATTATAATAGAAAGATAGAAGATGATCTAAAAGTAATTGGAGATTGTAAAATAAAACAATATAAAGTTTAAAAGAATTAATTTATGTTATTATACATTGTATATAATAGAATTACCGTATTACAACCAAGAATACTATGATGGTTAGAAAAAATAAAGGTAAATTAAAAAAAAACATCGAAATAATTGTTTTTATGAATAAGATATTTAATTTTACAACTAAGATCGACAGCTACGTAGCTGGAGCCGTCTGAATTTACACTTTGTAATTTGAAACACTTTATGAGTGGATACAAAGTTGTTTAAACAAATTTAAAAGCTCTTAGAATATCTAAAATATTTCCATTTTCATTGTTTATTTAACAATTGAAAAAATTACTTTTTAAATTTTTAATGTACGTATTTTTCTTCAGAATTATGTCCTGTATAACTTTTATACGAAACATTTTTCAATTAGAACAATAGTTTTGAAACTATTGAAGAAAAGTAAAAAAAGAGTATTTTTTGCGTTATTTTGCAATAAATAAACACGTTGCCGATGGGTTACAACCCGACAATTTAGAATCTTATTCTACACATCGTCAGCTATCATTTAGTGCAAAAAAATAGGCGCTGGAGAAAATGTTGAATCAAAACCTTAATTCGCTTGAAATAGTTGCACAGATTTGGGTTTCCAAGCGACAATCAGTTATAATATACGCATGGCCATAATGAGATATGCAACAAGATGTTTACGGTATCGTTTGTCAGCCTTGTATATAAACTTAGCATATAATTATATATATACATATATATATATATATATATATATATATATATATATATATATATATAGTATAGCTCTGCTGAGATTTGAATGATATTGTCTAATATTTTCAAAACGATGAGGAATTCGAACCTCTAAACGTTTCTGATGAGTAACTTATAGGTTGCAGAAGGTTGCACCTATCGCCAAGCTTATTGCTGTACTTGTAATTATTCCGCTCACCTGCTTTTGCTTAAAATTTATGTAATTATGTAATTATTTTTATTAATTTTGAGTTGCTCATTGCGAATATCATAGTGGCTTTGTGCATATTTTGAATTTTTATAGAATCAGAAAAAATCCTTAAGAATGCTGGTTTTGCAAATTGATTTTGGAAACTACTATACATATCAAAAAATCTTTTTAATAAAATTTGTAAATTTTATAAAAATATTTATTTTTTATTCTATATATTTTTTGTACAGGCAGCATTTCTCGATAAAAACTATCATAAATGAAAGGTAATATCTGAATTAGGTATTCACTAATTGGAATTATATTAATAAAACTAATTGCTATTATATACAAATTATATAATAGCAAATCCATTTTTCTACAAATATAGCAAATAGAAAGATCGTGTATCTGCGCGTACTATCTGACTATAGTTTCTAGAGTCGGAATATCTGGCCTGGCGTGAACGGTCTCGACGCTTAACATCAAATTGGCAAACGGTCTAAAATAAATGTTGGATTGTCAATTGTATTTAACTTTTGAACGCTTGAGAACATTTCTTTCGTTTTTTCTGTGTTTATTCTCGATAGCTCTAAAGCACGTCGATCTAGCCACTTCCGCGGGCATGCTGATATTAAGATTCTATGTACGACTTCAACCATTCGCGGGGCTCCTTTGTGAAGAAAGTCATCCTGTAACGGACGTAACGCTTATTATTGAGAGAGCACGACCTGCATCCACGGAGAGCAATTTGCGCTGTTGTTCTTCTTGTTCTTATTTATTTTTGCAACGGGCTAATACTCAGAAGCGTGGCGAGACAGCCACACTACCGGATAAAAAGTTTTAGTTGGTGAGCCAACATATTACTGAGAGTCAAAATACTGTTCGAACAAAGAAATTCCCGTAGAAATTGTTTGATCAGTCCGGGCTGTTCGAATATATTCAAACAGTGCGAATGACTCGACCTGTTAGACTATTTAAAAATAGACAAAACCTTCCATAGTGATCTTCGACATATGTAAACACATAGTGTTATACAAATACGAATCGTATCGAACAGCTTAAGCAGGTTCACGCATGTACACACGCATATACACATACACTCAACTATTTTACAAATACATAATTTTATTTTTCTAGAGCGGCTTAAGCGGTTCGAGTAGCTGAAGTATCTGTAGATAAAGTATCTGTAACTGTATATAGATGAACTGACGATATACATTCTGCAGCAGTTTCAATTTTCTTGCCTAACTAAAAAAAAACAGACAAAAACTGAACGAAGAGTGAAAAAATGAACATAAAAAAAACACGGGAAAAACTGCTATACTGCGCATGGTAAAAATATAGAAGTCGTAGTTATATGCGCAAGATGAACTGCAGTGATTTGAAGTGCGAGCGTATTCTGGGCGACAGTTTTTTTCTTCAGCTACAAGGTTTTTCAACTGTGTTACTGAACTAGGCTATCAATTTCAAAAAGTCAGTATCTGACGATTGGCTTTTTGGAAGGTTACAGTCAAGCGAGCGCTTCAAAGGCATTCGCATGAAGTACACGTGGGCTACATATATTCTCCCTCATCTCTGCTGGAGCTGTGTTCCGCTCACAGTAGTATAATAATAGTTTTCGAAACTATTATAGCGAGGCTAAAGTCTTATTGTGATGAATGAGACTTTCAAACTTTAGCCGCGAAACCAATAGCGCTTTTAGTAAATTTACCATAGGACTAACCTATCTGATTCATAGACTAATCATAATTTAACTTAACAGTCGTAGCAGCTGTTTATTTAATTTGCAGAAAATCATGTTATGGAGAAATTACCATACAAAAATATTTTAAATTATTTTTAACTGTTTTGTACAAAATGTTACATATCTGTATTGGATTATCGTTAATGAATAATTGTTAATCATCGTTAATATATTATAATGTAAAAAAATGCTTCCATTATTTGAATATATTTTTATTTTATAGATTAATATTCTTAAACTTCATTATTTTATATAATATTTATCAATATTTAAATCATATAAATAATAATAATATGTATCAGTTTAAAAGTTATTCTATAAATTTTTGATTTATTATCAGAATATTTATTCAAAAATGCTAAAATTGAAATTGAAATACTTCACTTATACCCTAAGATTACAACTAATTCACATTTAAACAAGGGCGATAAGCTAATTACTGGAGTTTGCCCTGTAGAACAACATTCAGTAAGGCACTAGTATATCAAATTTTATGACTATTTATTATTTCTGATTACGTCACAGCGAAAAATTTGCAGTTCCAATACAGTTCATGACAGTTATGTGGAAAGCATGCGAGAAAGCATTGCATCATTGCCGCATGTATGTACTGTCAACTTACGGGAGGCCTCTGATAATACACCCATTGTACGTCATTGTAAAAATAAGATAGTAGATTATCAAATATCTCCCTTCCACCTTTTTATCTTCTGAATTTCGCGGCTATGTACAAAGCGCTACAGAGCTCGTATCTGGCAATACTATACATCATTTGAAAGGTCTTGACATACCGTACAAAACGACGCTATACATGATTAATTTGGTATTGCGTTCAAAAATTATAGACGTGTAAACATGGAGTTCACTAACGCCGAAATTCGCGCTATTTTAAAGTTTTCCTTCGTCAAAGGCAAATCCGCTAGAGAAACGATCCATGAGATTAATGGTGTTTTGGAGGATGGCACGCTATCACTTCAAACCGTAGAGGAATGGTTACGACGATTCAGAGACGGTGAAAACTACACCATGGATAAGCCAGCCGGCAGAAGACCTGTGACGACGAATACCGATCAAATCATGGAATTAATCGAGTTAGATCGGTATGTGGCATCTCGTGAGATCGCCCTGGATATTAGTCATCAAATCATTTTAAACTATCTGCAGAAGGTTGGATACAAAAACAGCTTGATGTTTGGGTGCCGCATGATTTGACGCAAAAAAAACGTTCTGAACCGAATCAACGCCTGCGATGTGCTGCTGAAACGGAACGAACTCGACCCATTTTTGAATAGGATGGTGACTGACGTCGAAAAATGGATTACATACGACAATATCAAGTGCAAACGGTCGTGGCCCAAGGCCGGTGGACCTTCCCAAACAGTGGCCAAGCCGGGATTGACGGCCAGGAAGATTTTGCTGTGTATTTGGTGGGATTGGAAGGGAATCATCTACTAAGAGCTGCTCCCATATGGCCAGTCGCTTAATTCTACCATCTACTGTGAGCAACCGGACCGCTTGAAGCAGGCTATCGACCAGAAGCGTCCACAATTGGCCAACAAGAAGAGTGTACTGTGTTCCACCAGGACAACGCCAGACCACACACTTCGATGATGACTCGTCAGATGCTACGGGAGTTCGGATGGGAGGTTCTATTGCATCCACCATACAGCCCGGACATAGCGCCAACTGATTACCACCTATTCCTGTCCATGTCGAACGCTTCTGGAGGAGTAAAGTTGGACTGAAAAGAGGCTTGTGAAAAGTGTCTGTCTGTGTTCTTCGCAAATAAGGAGAGGTGTTTCTACGAGAGAGGTATTATGAACTTGCCGTCTAGATGGAAACAGATTATCGAACAAAACGGCGCCTATTTGAAGTAAATCCGACCACTGTAAAATTTTTTATAATGCATTGAATGAAGAGCATAAAAGCGGAAGAGAGATATTTGACAACCTAATATTAAGAAAAATAAAATATATCTTTTCATTATATGTATTCCACTGAATATATACTATAGACAATAATTCTAAAATATATTTTTTGGGATATTTATGTGAACAGGTATTAAAAAATAAAATTGTTAAATTGTTAAAAAAGAAATTGCTAAATAAAGAAAAGCAATCAATCCACTTTTGAATATAAAAACCAAAAGAGGGTTCATACATTCAAATTACCATTTTTAAATAAATGAGATCGAAAATTATTTTTCAAAATATACCTCTAGTGTAAATGATTTAATTTAATTATAGATGCAGTTTTAGACAACTATCAATTTATATTTCCTTGTAAAGGAAATTTATCATATTGACTTATTGACATATTGACATATTTCGGACATTTTAACATATTGACTTTTTTATTATGTTAGATTAAGAGCTCGTCAATTCACAATCCATGAATATTTTAAAATTAAAGAATACATCTATAATACAAAGAAAACTATCGAAGATGCGACGACCAAAAATATGGCCGCACAAATTTATCGCGACCGGTATACGAAATAAATTACATAATTTATTTCTTTCCGTAATACGCGCGTCCGAAATAATCAAAAATATAATATACTGAGCAAGTATACAACTTCGAAATTAATTAATACATGTGGTAAACATACCGAAAGCAGGCAACGGTCGCGACGACTACTGTAGAAGGTAGTCGACGCGACCGCCGAAAACTGAAGCATAGAGAGAACGCAATATATAGTCTTTCTCTCTGCCGTTAGTTTAAGCAAGAAAAGTACATTAGAGAGGATACACGTCGCGCGGCGAGAGAGAGAGCCGCGTCAAGTGTATTAGGCCGGCGGAAGCTATTCCCCTCTCATACATACGCGCGCGCACACTATTGTACTCTCTCGCCGTACGACACGCGCCATCAGTGAATACCGTGGTAGGGGAACGCGCAAGCCTCTACACTAGCGTGCGCATTCCAGCATATACAACTGGTGTCTTAAACTTATTCACCCACTGTATTTAATTTATAAATATATTCAAATGTTATTAACACCGAATATAATATACATATTGTGACGAGGAACGCAAGCACTGCGTGCGCCTGCCTTCCCCGTCCCGTTGCTCTCTCTCTAGCCGTAGCATGTACATATTTATCTGTATATTTATATGTAGAAATGTTTATCTGTTGCAGGCCGACGCACAACCACCGGCGGAGAGGTAAGTGAGAGAGAGAGCGGGGAGTGAGGAGAGACAGCCACGCGCGCGAATTAGGCAGAAAGAAAGAGAGCCGCGAGGAGAAAACAACGCGTACCGGCCTTTTACACACGTCGTCCGTGTCCCTTTTTTCCCGGTTGCTAACGCCGTGCCGCGACGAATCGTGTGTGGGAACAACCTTGTGTTCCAAGGTTCCCCCCCGCCTCGTACCTCGTCCTCGGGGAGAGTGCCCGGTTCAACGCGCTTGTGGTGCTACAGTGGTGCGAGGGTGTGCAGTGCCCCCGCCCCGAATACGAGCTCGAGCGGACGAATTGTCATCCGCCCCATCTACGCGGAATAACCGCCCCATCCCGGGGCTCCCGGAGGTCAACGTCACCGCCGCCCCCGGCAAAGGAAGGCGCTATTGCGCTTCGAGAACGCGCTGCGAGACCTGCGGGTTCCGGCTCTCTGTAAGTGGCAGCTCCTTTTCTCTCTCTCTCTCTCTCTCTCTCTCTCTCTTCCCGAACGCCCCGCGCGCCGTCGCCTCGGCGACCCTCGGCCTGCGTCCCGCACGCCTCGTATATAGGCGCTGCATTGTATGTGTATATTTGGCGCCGCGGCATTAAATCGTATTTAAATTTTAATTATCTGTATTATTTTTTTTTTCATTATCATCAAGTGTGCTCTATTAGCCATCCTATTCCACGCGCAGTCCCACAACGCGATATTTCGCCCTTCGCGGACCGCCCCTCTCCCTCGCCGGAATCCTTCGGGGCTAAGCCCAGCCGGGCACAGATTTGCAACGGCCGTGCCCGCCGTCCTCGTGCTCGAGGCGGACACACGCACCATTACATGGCGCCCAACGCGATCTCGGGATCGCACTTTATATAAGAATATTTTATATATCTTTATATATATCATTACATATATACATTTTATAATATATATGTAATAATATATTATATTACAGTGCCCCGGCGAATATTCGCAAGTGACGCGGATGCGCGAAAATAATTTAATAATTTTATTATATTGAAAATTATAATATTACAGAGTGCGAACGCACAGCACATCGCGAGTGTTTACGTTGCGAGTTCGTAGTTGTAAACACTCTCGAAGTCGGCCAAGGCCAACGGCAATTCGGCGAAAGCGGCTGAAAAGCAGCACAAATGAAATGTAATGCCGAATACGGTAAAATAATATTTGTGCAGTTTTTCAAGCAAAACTAATTTTAAGTTAAATAGACACATATACATTAATTTATATAATATTGATATATATATATATATTAATTGGATGTAACTTTAAAATTTAGCTTAAATTAAATATGTGAATTCCATCTAAGCTAAACTAAAATTAATCAATAATTAATTTTTATAAGATATAATAAGATAGCGTAATATGAAAATATAACTGATATAAATAGATTTACATTCGCCATTATAATATTAGGAGTGTGAATAAGTCTTTCCCGCTTTTTGTAAGAGATGGCTCCACCAATACTGTGCGAGTATTCAATGGTTACATATGTCATAATCAAAGCTTATTCATATGTCAACAATCCCATACTAACACATTAGTTAAAATTTTTTCGCATCATAAATTTTTGATATCGTGAAAATGTCGAAATTTGAGCCGAGTCGACGTCATTTGCGGGAAGTTTCACTTTATTGGTTCAATTTGAAGAAATCTGCTGCCGAGACGCATCGATTGCTTCAGGAGGCTTATGGAGAAGGTTGTGTCGATGATTCAAGTGTTCGCGGATGGTTTCGACGCTTCAAAAGCGGTGATTTCGACGTGGAAGACAAGGAGGGTTCCGGGCGGCCGCAAATCTTTGAAGATCGAGAATTGGCGATTTTGCTTGATGAAGATTCTTGTCAAACGCAAGAAGAACTTGCTGAAGCATTGGGAGTTGACCGAACAACCATTTCCAAGCGTTTGAAAGCCATGGGAATGATCCAAAAGCAAGGAAATTGGGTGCCGTACGAACTGAAGCTGAGAGACGTCGAACGGCGTTTTTTCACTTGCGAACAGCTGCTTCAGCGACATAAAAGAAAGGGTTTTCTGCATCGTATCGTGACTGGCGATGAAAAGTGGATACGTTACGATAATCCGAAGCGAAGAAAATCATGGGGACTACCCGGCCATGCATCATCATCGACGGCCAAGCCAAATATTCATGGCGCCAAGCTCATGCTCTGTATATGGTGGGACCAGCTAGGTGTGGTTTACTATGAGCTTCTGAAACCGAATAAAAGGATCACAGGCGAGGTCTATCGACGACAATTGATGCGTTTGAGCCGCGCACTGCGAGAAAAACGGCCACAATACTCCGACAGGCACGACAAAGTTATTTTGCAACATGACAATGCTTGCCCACATGTTGCACCGCCGGTGAAAACATACTTAGAAACGCTCAAATGGGAAGTCCTACCCCACCCGCCGTATAGTCCAGACGTTGCTCCGTCTGATTACCATCTCTTCAGATCGATGACGCATGGCCTGGCTGACCAGCACTTCCATTCCTACGAGGAAGCCAAAAAATGGGTGGATGACTGGATAGAGGCCAAACCGGTCGAATTTTTTCGCAACGGGATTCGTATGTGGCCAGAAAGATGCGAAAAAGTTGTAGCTAGCGATGGCCAATACTTTCAATAATTCATTTGTAACCATTTTTTCACAATAAAGGCTCAAAATTTGAAAAAAAACGGGAAAGACTTATTCACATACCTGATATAATAATAAATTTTCGCCGTTACAGACATAAGGAACATTTAGTGTAAATTAAATATAATTAAAAGTTCCCTTCTTTACACATAGTCGACTATACATAGCGAAGTCATCGATCTGTGTATATTCACATACACACACCACCGCGACTCTACGCTGTACATACAGTGTACATGCGACTAACGCAAATTTTTCTTTGCTCTCAATTTAATTTGATCCAAATTGATTATTCCCTTTATGGTTTTCGCTTTCGGATCTTCATTTTGATATTGTAAGATCTCTAATATTTTTGCAGTATAATTTAAAAATTGAAAATTTTTTTTTTTTGAAAACTAAAAATTAAAATTTTTTTTTTTTGAAAACTAAAATTGAAATTTTCTTTTTTCCTTTTTTTTGAAAACTAAAAATTGAAAATTTTTTTTTCTTTTTTGTGAAACTAAAAATCTAAAATTTTCGTTTTTTCGAAAACCAATAATTAAAGTTTTTTTTTGGAAAACTGTAAAATAAAATTTTTTGT
Organism: Sycobia sp. Sy_11; assembly: GCA_018907035.1. Taxonomy (NCBI): domain Eukaryota; kingdom Metazoa; phylum Arthropoda; class Insecta; order Hymenoptera; family Epichrysomallidae; genus Sycobia; species Sycobia sp. Sy_11. The sequence goes on along the minus strand of JACCIC010000241.1, from coordinate 69,661 downwards.
AGAAGTTATAAAAGAACTAAAAATAAACTATATTTTTATTTTTTTTTTGTTTTTTTTGTGTTTTCTTTTTTTTTCTTTGTATTTTTGTATTTTTTTTACATTGCTTAAAAAATACAAAAATGAAAAACTATTACAATTTCAAAATAAATCTTTTTGGAAAATTGAGAGTCCGAAAGCCGAAATAAGAATTTTGGGAAAATTTTTGGTAAATTTTTTGATAATTTTTGAAAATTGTTGAATTCTTTTTCGCTTATATTTTCTGTTTTTTTTTTGCGTCAGTCGCCCCTAATTTTTGCGTTTTCGCCCTCGCACTCCACTATCTCTTGAGATTGCCGGCTTTTAATTATTTGCTTTTAATTACTTAATCGAAAGCTTTGGCTATAACGTTCTATTTTTCTTTCACGTTGTAATTTTTTTTCTTTTTCCGTTTGTTTGTTTGTCTTCTTCTATTTTTCAACTGAAGAAATAAAAGATGGCAAATCCGCCAAACGACTTTAATGGCTGGCTTCACAGCCTATGTGAGGAAGAAACAAACATAATTACAACGAAACTAGAATTAAAAAATGAGGGTTCCCCATTTCAAAGGGCTGCTAGGCTATACCATAGACTAGCAGGAAATTATAGCCCGGGAGATTTTGTGGAATGCGAGAGTGACGGTGATAGTATAAAAACACGCGCGCGAAGAGATACAAATCTGTTAAAGATAATCGTCACCTCGACAATGCGCGACGCAACAAAAACTTATATTTTGGATCGAATGGAAGCGACGTACGCCGAACAAGCGGACGAATCAGCTGACATACAGCAGGCTCGGGAAATTTACCCGAACACAGATCAAAGAAATAGCACAACAGCTGTCGATCACCAAATACAAAATCTGATCGACTTCAATTTGGCTGAGATGAACAGGCATGAACCGCTCGCATGGAGCACTGCCAACGAATCGCCGATTCAGGCAGCCACCACGAGCGTAATTACGCCTCTCGACTCGGGTGTCACGAATGACACCACACGTCGAACCCAAGTCGCATCTCAGGCGACAAATACAACAGTCGAGCCTCAACCGACTGACCTCGAAAACAATGTAAACCTTCGTCAGGGATTACATGGCCTGCAAAATATGCTGCAAACTTGGATGCAACACCAAAACTGCACTGTCCAAGATTTGCAGCAAAGGCAAAGTGAGATGCACGCTACGCTAGCCAGCATCCGGCAGCAGCTGCAGAAATCGGCGCGACGCGACCGTGTCACTTTCCAAGACACGTACGATCTGCAATACTTGGAAAGTGACAAAAACCTCAACAATAATAGGTTTGTAGGGTCGACCGGCGAGCCTACGGTTTCGGCTCCTTGCCACCCTCGGTACCAAGGGCCTGGAATGGGGGGGACATCACATGGATCGAGATGTGATGAGCTCGGCCGCGAATACAACGCGATCAACGCTGTCAAGCACTTTGGCCCAGCGCACGGATATTGGTAAGACCGTGCGCCAATGGAACATTAGATTCAATGGTGCCAAGGGGAAAAGTGTAGAAGAATTTCTGCAAAGGATCGCGGAATGTCGCAGGTTGACACCGCTCACGGACGAGGACATGCTCAATGCCATGACGGAGCTCCTCGACGGTGTCGCCCTGCATTGGTACCGTCTATCCCGGAAAGACTGGACCACATGGCAAGAGTTCTGCCACGCAGCCCGGAGCTGCTACGGCGTCGATCGACGCTTCCAAGCTGAGCTAATCAGCGAAGCGCAGCGGCGTACGCAGGCGAAGCGCGAGCCAACACGTGACTACGTGTTTTGTTTGTTAACGATTCTCAATCGGTTCGAAGAACCATGGTTGGACGACAAACAACTCGCCCTGATCTACCGTAATCTACTCCCGGAGATACAGAAGTTAGTTCCGCGGGAGAAGATTACGAGCGTCAATCGGCTAATCGAGCTTGCTCGAGAGGATTGCACTGAGGACTGCATAATGCCCGAAGTGGCCTTCCATGCGGCCGACACGTCTCGAACGCGCCCGAAACCAAGGAGCGCGGCCGTGGACGTGAAGCCGCCCAACTTCAAAGCTCTGGTGCGAGAAGTTTTACAAGAGGCTGGCTTTAGAGCCACCTCACCTGATTTAGAGGCGCCAGGCGTCGCAGCCCTTATCCCGAAGAGGAGCGGTCGCGATTCACGCCCGAGGTCGCCGCGTACAGGAAAAACCAGAGCGTCGACCTCACCTAAGTCGGAGAGGAAGCCCTCCTTCAAAGGAAAGCTGGTGCACGAGCCCCTCAGTGACAAGAACAAAGGTCGGACAGCAGGTCCTGATCCGCGGTTCTTGTGCTGGGGCTGTAGTTGGCCTGGCCACACCTTGCGCAGCTGTCCCGAGTGTTCGGGAAATGCGAAAAAGGGCGAGTAATTGAGGTCCAACTCGCCCCTACGCTCCGTGAGACCTCTGAAGATCAGCATGCAGCTGCGAGGACACAGGGTAATGATGATTGCCCCCTCCTGTCTGTAAAGGAGGAGCATCACGACCGTGACTCCGCTGACTCAGCCACAAGTGTCGACCCCGATCGGTATTCACGATGGTGGGTACAGGTAGGCATAGGCGAGTTTCGCATTCATGCACTGCTTGATGCAGGGGCTGCTCGTACAGCTCTCGGAGCAATCGGCCTGCAGATTGCATCTGCCCTCGGTCGTCTAGTTCGACCCTTTCCTGGATTTGGCGCTCGACTCGCCACGGGAAAAATTGAGCCGATAATAGGCCAGGTGGCCCTTCCGTTTGCCATAGCAGACGTAGAAATGGAGCTAGACGTCATCATAATTCCAGACTTGGAAAATGACTGTCTGCTCGGTGCAGACTTCTACCGCGCCTTCGATGCGGTCATCCACCCGCGCGACAACACCATGTCGATCGAGGGTGCTGCGGATTTCGTTCCGTTACAACTCTGCACCGTCTCAGTTACCTCGGCGTATTTGCTTGCCTCTATAGGCTTGGCCGATATTGACGATAGTCAACGTCGAGCTCTCGAGGAACTCCTCGACCGGATGCTGCCTCCGGCTGATCAGCCTCTGGGCTGCACGCATCTGACCGACCACGTGATCGATGTCGGCGATGCTAAGCCGATTAAGCAGCGTTATTATCCGGTCTCTCAGAAGATAGAGTTGGAAATGCATGCGCAAGTTCGCAAGATGCTTGATCAGGGCGTAATTCGCAGATCAACCAGCGAATGGTCTAGCCCCGTCGTGATGGTTCGCAAGAGCGATGGGAGCTACCGATTCTGTGTGGACTATCGCAAATTGAATTCCGTGTCCAAGGTCAGCGCGTACCCGCTTCCTTACATGGACGTAATCTTACTGAAACTGAGAAATGCGCGATACATCTCCACACTGGACCTCAGCAGCGCCTACCATCAGGTCCCTCTTCGTGAGGAATCGCGACACCTCTCTGCCTTCACGGTTCCAGGCATGGGGTTATTCGAATGGACCCGTATACCATATGGTGTCGCCGGTGGCCCTGCCACCTTCCAGCAGTTAAGCGACAAGCTGATCGGCCCTGAAATGGAGCCATGATGTGATCATCGCTACGGAGAGCTTTGACGAGCACCTCAGGTGGCTCGAACATATCCTGCGACGGATCTCCGATGCTGGCTTAACCATCAATCGGCAGAAGAGTAAATTCGGACTCGCAGAGGTACGGTTCCTCGGCGTCCTCGTGGATCGTGACGGTTTTCGTCCCGATCCGGATAAGATTGCACCAATCTTGACTTACGCCGCACCAAAGAACCTGAAGCAGCTCCGTAGGTTTCTAGGCCTTGCGTCCTGGTATCGCAAGTTCTTAGAGAACTTCGCAACGCTTGCTGAGCCTCTCACCCGATTAACCAAGAAGAACATCAAGTACCATTGGGGAGAAGAGCAACAGCAAGCCTTCGAACAAATCCGGGCGCTCGTCGCATCTGCACCCGTCCTTTCTCGACCGTCGTTTGGAGAAACGTTCGTCATCCAAACGGACGCCAGCGACTCAGGACTAGGCGCCGTGCTCACGCAAGCCGTTGATGGCGTGGAGCGCGTGCTCTCCTACGCTAGTCGCACGATGACTGCGGCTGAGCGTAACTATTCGGTCACCGAACGTGAGTGCCTCGCCGTGCTATGGGCTGTGCGTAAATTCCGCCCGTACGTCGAGGACTATCACTTCCAGGTCATAACCGATCACAGCAGCCTTCGTTGGCTGCACTCATTGCGCAACCCCACGGGCAGACTCGCCCGTTGGGCCTTGGAATTGCAGGGATACGATTACGAAGTCATCCATCGGAAAGGTACTTTGAATTGCGTACCAGACGCCCTCTCTCGTTTGTACGAAGACGAGCCGACCTGCGAAGTCGCCTCCCTCGGCGTCACCGATGTGCAAGACCCCTGGTATTTTCGTAAGAAAGTGGCGCCTTCGTAAGAAAGTGGTGAGCGATCCAACCAACCTCCCATGGTGGAAAGTCGTTGGGCAGCGACTATACTACTACCGTCCCGATCCTGCCGTCGAAGATTTAGTAGACGACCAGGATGCGTGGAAGTTAGTCGTACCTAAAGAAGATCGTCGTACCGTTCTTCATGAATGTCATGAGGAGCCCACAGCTGGTCATTTCGGACGCCATAAAACATATGACCGAATTGCACGATCATACTATTGGCCATCAATGCACAAAGATGTGACACAATTTGTCAGTGACTGCACCGTGTGCCAACAATGTAAGGTACAGCAGACTGCACCAGCTGGCCTGATGGGCCATCGAACGGTCACCCGCCCTTGGGAAATAGTAGCTGGAGATGTGATGGGTCCATTTCCGCGATCTACCCGGGGATACGAGTATTTGCTCGTCTTCATGGATCTATTCACTCGCTGGGTAGAATGTATTCCCATCAGAAAGGCGAATGCGCGAACGAGTTGAAAGATCGCGTATTTTTACGCTTTGGTACGCCCGAAGTATTCCTATCGGACAATGGCACCGAATTTCGTAATAAAATCATTGAGAAATTCGTTGTGGAGCGTGGGGTGGAGCATTCCACGATACCCCCTTATCACGCTCAAGCCAATCCGGTAGAGAGGGTCAATAGGACTCTGAAGACCGCGATAATCGCCTTCATTGAGGAGTCTCACAGTACTTGGGATGCGCACATCGCCGAGCTGATGTTCGCGTACAATACATCCGTACAAGACTCCATTGGCGTAAGTCCGGCCTTCCTTAACACGGGTCGTCATCCCTCAGCCCCTGGCACACACCGTCGCCAGGAGGAGCAGCGCGCACAGATTGAGCAAGAAGAGGCTGCTCTACAACATTGGAAAGAGCGCATGGAGAAATTACCTGATCTCCATCTAAAGGCAGCGGAAAACTCGCAGAAAGCGCAGGCAAAGCAAGCTCGCTACTATAATGCGAGACGTCGCGACGTGCATTACACGATTGGCGATCGCGTATGGCGGCGTAATCGCATCCTCTCGTCAGGCATACAGGGCGTCAGCGCCAAACTGGCCCCAAAATTCGACGGGCCCTTTACCATCACGGAGAAACTCGGCACGAATGTTTATCGACTGATCGACTCTACGGGAAGAGATGCTGGTAAGCATCACGTCGCCGACCTGAAGCCCTACCATCGAGATCACGACCCCGAAGATGATAGCAGTTCCGACACGGAAGAGCCTTCGGGCGAAGAGCGTGACTGCGATGCGTCGAATTATAATGTCGAGGCGAGCGAGCGAATCCGCATTGTAACACCACTGGTGAGCGTACGGCGCCCCGACGACGCGCCTCATTGTAATTCCGATACAAGCGTGCGAAGCGATACCCCCGCGGGCAATGCCACGCGATCTAAGACCGATATCGCACCGCGTAGATTAGGGAGGCCGCGTAGGACGCGAATCGTAACCCGTCGAAGAACCCAAGCGCGAGCCCCTGCGGAGCCCGATAACAGCGGAGCCGCCTGCCATAACGACGTGCACCTGGTGAGGCGAAAAGTAGGTCGCCCCAGGAAGAGCGGACGCTCAACCCCGCCGCGGGACCAATCTCCCCGCCGCACTCGGGCCCAAGCCCGCGCCCGTCAACGGGCCGACTAACTTCGATTATTGACTGGCGCCGTTATTGACGGAGGAACACCGGCGATTGTTACCTCGAAAAACAACTGCGTCTAGGGAAGAGAGTTCTTTACCCGTCCTTCCTCATCCCAGTGATCCTCAGCGGTAGACCGCAGCCACCCCGTTCCTCATCCTGACACGATGGTCGATCCGAGAGAGAGATGTTGGGTCGAGCTGTCACGCTTCGGCTACCAGCGTCTGGAGGGGGGGCGTGTGACGAGGAACGCAAGCACTGCGTGCGCTTGCCTTCCCCGTCCCGTTGCTCTCTCTCTAGCCGTAGCATGTACATATTTATCTGTATATTTATATGTAGAAATGTTTATCTGTTGCAGGCCGACGCACATCCACCGGCGGAGAGGTAAGTGAGAAAGAGAGCGGGGAGTGAGGAGAGACAGCCACGCGCGCGAATTAGGCAGAAAGAAAGAGAGCCGCGAGGAGAAAACAACGCGTACCGGCCTTCTACACACGTCGTCCGTATCCCTTTTTTCCCGGTTGCTAACGCCGTGCCGCGACGAATCGTGTGTGGGAACCAACCTTGTGTTCCAAGGTTCCCCCCCGCCTCGTACCTCGTCCTCGGGGAGAGTGCCCGGTTCAACGCGCTTGTGGTGCTACAGTGGTGCGAGGGTGTGCAGTGCCCCCGCCCCGAATACGAGCTCGAGCGGACGAATTGTCGTCCGCCCCATCTACGCGGAATAACCGCCCCATCCCGGGGCTCCCGGAGGTCAACGTCACCGCCGCCCCCGGCAAAGGAAGGCGCTATTGCGCTTCGAGAACGCGCTGCGAGACCTGCGGGTTCCGGCTCTCTGTAAGTGGCAGCTGCTTTTCTCTCTCTCTCTCTCTCTGTCTCTTCCCGAACGCCCCGCGCGCCGTCGCCTCGGCGACCCTCGGCCTGCGTCCCGCACGCCTCGTATATAGGCGCTGCATTGTATGTGTATATTTGGCGCCGCGGCATTAAATCGTATTTAAATTTTAATTATCTGTATTATTTTTTTTTCATTATCATCAAGTGTGCTCTATTAGCCATCCTATTCCACGCGCAGTCCCACAACGCGATATTTCGCCCTTCGCGGACCGCCCCTCTCCCTCGTCGGAATCCTTCGGGGCTAAGCCCAGCCGGGCACAGATTTGCAACGGCCGTGCCCGCCGTCCTCGTGCTCGAGGCGGACACGCGCACCGTTACAATATATATATATATATATATATATACATATATATACATATATATACATATATATACATATATATATATATATATATGTATTATTGTATGTACATAGACCAATATTTGTACGCAAAAGGAAAATCAGGGAGTTCGTCAAGTGAACCGGTTGACCCAAAGTTGTCACTTAAACTCCACCCGGAGATATAAACTGTCCAGTGCTCGATAAATCCTGCCTGAAATATCCTTCCGAAATTATTAGCTTGATCTCTGTTGTGAGGCGCTCCTCAAAAGACCAGCAGAATTAAGCTCACCTTAGTTTTAAACCTAGATTAAATTCTACGTGTCACGTTTTATTTCTCCGCGTGGAAAGTAACACCGGTTATCCATACCGTAAAATAACCGGATTAAATAAACGTAGCGGAAATTAGCGCGAACCTAGTATCTATAATATATATATATCTAGCTTTGAGTGAATTTATTTCTTTTAAGTAATTATTTTCGTTTTATTGTTTGTTTCATAATCTTGCCGATAGAAGATTCTTTTTTTGAATAAACATATTTTTACTTTTGTTATAAAAAATATACTGTGTTCTCTTAAATTATTTTCCTGATCCGCCGCCCGATTCCGAATATACTTCCTTCCCTCTCAAATTACCCTGGAAAAATACTGCGTAAGCTATCCCGAAGGGGAAAGGAGCGTTACATAGTTAAATCTTGAATAAATATTATATTTTTGTATATTTTGTAAATTTGCATATTATATATTTCACATAAATTGATAATTCCTAATTTCATTTACGTGTACGTTGTCTGATATGCTAATAATATGACTGTAAATAATTAAAATTGTATTTATGTACAATAATAAATTAATCGAGTTATACATTTTTGAATTCAGATTCAGGTTCAGGTTTTAATAAGAATGGTGGCGTACACAGTAAAAGCGATTGATGAGCCATTATCTCTGGTGGTTATTTGTGAAACCCTGAGTCGCGTCCGAAAGAGACCTTACCCTGATTGCTTTAGGAATTTCTAAATTTCTAGACCTCTTATTATACTACCTAGGAAGAGTAGAGAGAAGGAGTGGTAACTCCAATCGCTTTACATGGGAAAAGCTTATCAAAAATTAGCCAGAGATGATAGTTCAGATCCATCCGGCAGACGTTGCTGTCTGTTCAAATCCCTCGATGGTTCTATATGCAACAGTGAGAAAAAAAAGCCAAAGCGAGCAAGAAGAAAAAAAGGAGAAGTAGGGAAACAGTGATTTAACTCCCCCCTCTCTCCACGCTCACTGCATACCCCATCCTTTTTTCTTCAAATACATGTATTGGAACGAGCAACATGGCATGGTGTCGCCGCCTTGTGACAAATTCTGCCCCAAGTTCTGCCGTGTAATTTCACACGATTTTAGCGGAGTTACCACTCCTCTCTACTCTCCCTAATACTACCTTGGTTCCGTCTACAGATAATAGCGAATATCGGCGTTGTTACTGTTAGAGACTGTAGTAAAGATTTGATCGCCAGCGCCACAGCGTAAATGCAAGTACTTCAGTTGTGCGATATCTCATCATGCGAATAATCTTTAATTGTATATTACGAGGGCGGCTCAATAAATACTCGTGTTTGAAAACAGAGGTTGTTCCTTAGGCAAACTGTTGTTATTATCGTGTTTGCTATCTATAAAATGAGGCCAAAACAAATTTCAGACTGATTGATAGTAATATTCTACATGATAAGTTGGCTATGAAAAATTTATCGGCCCAATGAGTGCCACGATTACTCACGATAGACAACAAGCAGAATCGGCTGTGAACTTCGAAGCAGTGTTTGGAACAATTTAAGCGTGATTCAAAGGACTTTTTGTGTCGAGTTGTCGCCTTTGATGAAACCTGAATTCATCATTACACACCAGAAACTAAGTAACAATTAAAACAATGGATTTCTCGCGGTCAATCTGCTCCAAAGAAGGCGAAAAGGTCATGACGACGAGTTTTTAGGACGCGAAGAGCATCATCCTGCTGAATTTTTTAGAAAAAGGAAGAACGATCTCTGAAAAATACTACGGTAAGTTATTGGACCGCTTCGAAAAAAAATTGAAGGAGGCACTGTCACATTTGGTCAAAAAAGGGTGTTGTTTTATCACAATAATGCACCAGATAATAATAACCAATAACCACCAAACTGCATGAATTGCGTTATTAATTGCTGCCGCATCCCCGTATTCACCCGATATGTTCTTGTTCTTGTTCTTGGACTTCTTGTTCCCTAACACGAAGAAATGACTCGCTCTAAATTGACTAATATTAGGTGTAGAAAAGTTTGGAAAAGATAACATCTAAATTGTCAGCTGTAAAAAGTCGTATAGTATTCGGTTGCCAAATATCTCCCATCCGCTTTTTTGCTCTTCATTCAATGCTTTTAAAAAGTGTTACAGTGGTCGGATTTACTTCAAATGGGTGCTATTTTGTTCGATAATCTATTTCCATCTAGACGGCAACTTCATAATACCTCTCTGGTAGAAACCCCTCGCCTTATTTGCGAAGAACACAGACAGCCACTTTTCACAAGCCTCTTTTGAGTCCAACTTTACTCCTCCAAAAGCGTTCGACATGGACAGCAATAGGTGGTAATCAGTTGGCGATATGTCCGGGCTATATGGTGGATGCGATAAAACCTCCCATACGAACTCCCGTAGCTTCTGACGAGTCGTCAACGAAGTGTGTGGTCTAGCGTTGTCCTGATGGAAAACTAGACCCTTCTTGTTGGCCAATTGTGGACGCTTCTGGTCGATAGCCTGCTTCAAGCGGTCCAGTTGTTCACTGCAGATGGTAGAATTAAGCGTCTGGCCATATGGGAGCAGCTCATAGTGGATGATTCCCTTCGAATCTCACCAAATACACAGCAAAACCTTCCTCGCCGTCAATCCCGGCTTGGCCAGTGTTTGGGATGGTCCATCGGCCTTGGACCAAAACCGTTTGCGCTTGATATTATCGTATGTGATCCATTTTTCGTCGCCAGTCACCATCCGCTTCAAAAATGGGTCGAATTCGTTCCGTTTCAACAGCACATCGCAGGCGTTGATTCGGCGCAGAAGGTTTTTTTGAGTCTGTAACGTTCCTATCCCCCTCGGGATAGCCTACGCGGTATCTTCCCAGGGTAGTTTTGAGAGGGGAGGAAGTTTTTCAGGATTGGACGGCGGTTTCAGGAAAAGAATATTACACGAACACAGTATATAATTTTTTTATAACAAAAAATATAAATTTATTTACGAAAAAAATAAATCAGCTCCTCTATCTACAGGATTCTGAAACAAATCAATATAAACACAAAAAAATAATTAATAAAGGTAAACTATAGCTAGATCTATATATTTATTTGTATAAATTTTGCGCTATTTTCCGCAATGCCTCTAATATTCGGCGCTAGTTTCCGCACGAATACCCGGTGTTATTTTCCACGCGGGGATTTAATGAATCGAGACAGGTTGATTTGAAAGGGAAAAAAAATAAGGAACAAACTTAACTCCGCTGGTCTTTTGAGGAGCGCCTCGCAACCAGGATCAAGAGTTAAGGGGAGAATTTCTGGTCTGGATAAGTAAACTGCTGGTCTTTTGAGGAGCGCCTCGCAACAGAGATCAAGCTAATAACTTCGGAGAAATTGGTAAATGTAAGGATAAGTAAACTGCTGGTCTTTTGAGGAGCGCCTCGCAACCAGGATCACGTTTACTTCGGAAAGGTAAATTATTAACCGTCTGTCTTTTGAGGAGCGCCTCGCAACAGAGATCAAGTTAATAATTTCGGAAAGGAAAAAAGTCAGGATTAAATCGAGCTCTGGAAAAGGTATTAGCTCCGGGAGGAGTTCGTGTGAAACAACTTCGGGGCAGTTGGTTCACCGGGCGAACTGCCGATTTTGCCTTTTGCGGGCCTTTTTATAGCAAAATAATCGGATAATTCCGTCGCCGCGCGTTTAATTTCGGACGAGGCGCCGAATTATAATAATTATATTAATAATAACAATAATTAGAATAATAACAATAATAATCAATAATAATTATAATATTCAATAATAATTATAACAATTATTATTTTGTATTTCGTTATTATTAGCAGCCTGTGTGCTGCGTACAATACTAATACACATATACACAAGTTTAAATATTTATATACATATATTTATACATTATGTGTACATTAAATTATTTGCTTTAGTTAATTTAATTAAATACAGCGGGTGCATTCGTTTTTGGACACCCGTTGTATATGCTGGTATTCGCGCGTTCGCTACATTGGTTGCGGCTCAGGCTGCTCAGTGAGAGCGTGTAATAGTGTGCGTGCGACATGTATTTGAGGGGATAGCGGCCGCCGGTCTAATACATTGAACGCGCGTTCTCTTGCCGCGCGCAGTGTATCCCCTCTACGGCATACGCTGTACTTAACTTAGTGGTAGAGAGAGAGACTAGATATCGCGTTCTCTCTCTACTTGTTCGAGTTTCGGCAGTTGCGACGACTACCTTCTTCAGTAGTCGTCGCGACCTTTGCCCGGTTTTCGGTGTTTATTTGGTATATACGCGAGTCTTAATTTAATAATTATAGAAATAATATGTTTAATATATTATTTCTAATAATATTCGATATGCTTTCTTGTAAATTTATACATCTAATTCCGTGTATGTATTGTAAAATACATCCACCAAATTAGATGTAATACTATCTCAAATTTTAACGTGTAATATGAGTCCTTTGTTCGAAGTAAATTTGCGCGGCCATGTTTTTGGCCGTCGCAAGTCAAATCATGCGACATCCAAACATCAAGCTTTTTTTTATATCCAGCTTTCTGCAGATGGTTTAATCTGCAGAAACTTAAATTCAATTCAATCAATCAAATAAAGTTAAGTTCAATTTTCTGCAGATGGCTGGCTTATCCATGGTGTTGTTTTCACCGGCTCTGAATCGTCGAAACCATCCCTCTGCGATTCGAAGTGATAGCGTGCTATCCTCTAAAACAACATTAATCTCACGGAAAGTTTCTCTAGCGGATTTGCTAGACACTGCTCGGCCATATATTGCAAAAATCGTAAAGGAAACGTGGGAAGCACTGAATTGGGACGTCCTACCCCACCCGCCATATTCACCGAACATTGCTCCTTCAAACGATCAGCTATTCCGATCGATGACTCATGGCCTGGCTGAGCAGCACCGCACTTCTTACGAGGAATTAAAGAAATGGGTCGATTCGTGAATGGCCGCAAAAGACGAGCAACTTTTTATACGCGGTATCCCCTTGCTGCCCGAAAGATGATCCAAAGTAGTAGAAAGTGATGGATAATATTTTTAATGACATGATTTGTACCTTTTTTTACATTAAATTCTTATTTCCTTATCAACAAACCGTGGAAACTTATTTGTACGCCCAATAATATCAAAGATAATAAGGAGAGATTGCCGATGCCATATTCGAAAGGCTCGACAATTTTCGAGCGCTGTGAATGTACGCCCTCCATAGGGCAAACTACTACACTAATGCGCCAACGCGACATTATAGCTACGTCAGCATAAATTTGTGTGCACATTTGCCTACGTCATAAGCTGTGACATATCTAGATATAGCTGTACGATTTTACCCAATGCAACGTTGCTGTTTCCGTTTGAATTATACAGAGGCTAAATTAAAGTATTATTCGGTCTGGTCCGAAAGGCCTCCGGTAAGTTGCCGATAAGTAGACATGGCAATGGAATACATTTTCCTATACTCCCCATGTAAATGTCATCAACGGTTATGAAACTGCCAGTTTTCCGCCGTTGACGTAATCAGCGGAAATAAACGATCGGGTACGGTATTTTGACTTACTGATGACTTACTGAGATATCGTTCGGTTGAGTTTGCTTCAGTAAGCAGCCGATCGCGCCCATTTTCACACTAAAAACATTTAAAAAAATTATTCCTTACTCAGATTTATGATTAAAAATAGAATCATTAGAAATATTTTCTTTCAAAGAAAACAAGCCGAAAATCGAAAAGTTTCTTTATGCAATCTTTGTTAAATAACCTGCAATAATAGGTTTGGGTAATCAGCGCGCGGAACAAATTTTTTTTTTAAATCTAAGAAAAATAAATTTGTAATGTTATTGTCGATAATTTTCTCGAATTGCACAAATAAAAAGAAAGCTAAATTTCAGCGAATTTTGCCGTTCCTAGAGCAGCGATTCCCGAGCATTATCACTACAGAAAGAGCGGTTAAGTGTAATAGCCGCACGTCGATCGCACTGCGTCGCGACCCCGTCACGCCGGCTGCGGACTTCCGGAACAGCGCAGTTTGCCGCATACCGCGACCAGTATAACCTAGTAACTCATGCCTCCGCACACTTGCGGACACGACTTGGCGGAAGTCAGGTATACCAGGAACGCCCGAAAAGTAGAACGACACGGCAATTACCGGTAAACACGTCGATGCATGTTTCTGAGGCCATTGCCTCAACGGCGGGGGAGGAGGCCGTACATCAGAATAAAAGAATCGCGTGCAATGAAGCGTGGTAAGTACGCAACTTGCATAGATAATAACTTTGTTAAACACCGCATCGTAACACGAGTCAGAAACGGAAATTGCTTACTAGCAAAATTCGCGTTTTATTATCACGCCTAGTCGCAGGAATAGCACACACTCATAAAAAAAGGAAACACGACCTCGAGCCTCCTTCAGTTCACTGAAGAAGGCGAACGGAACGCACTCGCCGTCGCATCGGTCGCACCAACGAGACTTGACAACCCATTGACGAAGCGACAAGGATCACGATCCTAACCTAATCACGACATTATACGGTAGTTAGATAGAGAAACAGCTTAGCTTAAGCACGCCATTGGAAACCGAGATTCAGAGGCCCCGACAGCTAGATTACATGAGCTAGAAAGCAAATAGCGAGCTAAAAATAGAGTCCCTGGAATATTACTCAGTCGAGACCGGGAAGATGTGCAACGGCACCACGTACACCCGTAGTATCTCCCTCGCACAGAACGAGATGATGCGATCGCCGACCAGGAAAGCGGCATAATAGAACATGGAAATGCACGAAGCGCTGGAACTCTGCCGGACCATGCGGCAGCGAAACGAAAACACGACGCTGAGAGCAACCGAGAATATCCTCAGTAAACCGATACGTGAACTGACTCGAGATATACAGAAGCGGACCCGGGACATGCGCAGGGGGCACGCGGCATCGCGCTCAACCAACCTGCGACGCAAGAAATTCAACAGCGGAACGGAAATCCACTCGCGATCATGAATATAGTACAGCCTAACTCGCGGCCGCGAGACTTTTCGTTTCCGCGTGTCAAAACAACGAACTGCGACGGATGGTTCGAGCGGATGTTGCAGATATTCCGTATAAACGAGTACTCGGAAAACTCCCTTATAACACACATAGGACCCGAAGTGGTCGATACTCTTTTTGATGGCCTGCCAACCTTCCCGCAAAAGGATTAGTACGGTGCACTGAAAAGAGGGATTAGCGTAAGATACTTACTGCCCATCGAAAAGAGGATGGAAAATGTCTTTCGCGAAACCACAATCCACGATTGGAAACCCTGTGAGCTTCTTGCGGAGATGGTTCGATTCGCCCAAGACCAGATTCAGATCGACACAGTAATTCGCTACTGGCACACGCGACTACCGACGCATTTACTAATTCAGATAGTCTACTACATAGTCTAGTTCAAAGCGAAGAATGTATACCGCGCGGGAGACGACTCGTGGAATCAGTACGAGGAAGACGTAGGTGGGGTCCGTAAAAACGTGCACGCGTTTCGGCTTCCCACACTTTTCGACGCGAAGAAGTTTGTCGGCGAGCAAAACACCGAGCCCGAGCTATACCGTATACTGAGCAAACGCGATCACCCGCTCAAGCTACGACAGATTAAGTTGAATGACGATGAGAGAACACCGTTCTATTGTGGCATCGTCGAAAACACGATCCGGCCTTATATCCCGGAATCAATTCCCGGAGAAGTCTTCAGGCTGTTCCATAACAACTCGTGCCCTAAAGGTAAAGTCATATACCGGCTCATAAGGTAGCAAAACGTGTAGCCGAATATGAGCCGAGATATACACAGAAGACGCAAAGAATGCGTAGAATGCCAATTGTTGAAAGTAGCCAGGCACAGTAAGCCACTCCCCGACCATTTCATAGCGCCGGATGCGCGGTTCAAACATATTTATGCAAACATAGTCGGCTCCCTCACCGCGTGGAACGACTATCAGTATATTCTATCGATGATCGACCATCATTCGCGATGGCTCGAAGCCGTGCCCATATCCGACACGACCGCGTGGACCGTAGCAGACGCAATCATGCAATACTGGATTGCTCGTTACGGCGCTCCCGAGATCATCAAGACCGACCAGGGACGGCAGTTCGAGTCTCGGGGTTATTCGACGAGATGCTGCAATTCACCGAATGCGGTAGAATTAGAACGATATCATATCACCACGCCGCATACGGAATGGTGGAGATGTGGCACCACGACCTCAGAGCCACCCTCAATATCAGAGTGATAACCCAGACTGACCGAAAGTGCTATCGTTGGTACTTTTAGGCTTATATACACGCATATGCAGGTCTTCCTACACAGGAATCCGAATAGTTCTTCATTATACCATCGTACTCCGGGCCCCACCGAATTATAGAGCGTGCCCCAGACGGCAAAACCCTTCGGATCGCAGTTAACGTTCGTGAAAAAACCGTGTCAATCGAACGCGTCACACTCGTGCAATACCTCAATGAGGACATTGAACACAGCGACGACGCGTACGGCAATGATGACACGACATCACCGCCGCCGGGCGAAACATGCGAGTCATCCCTAGCAGGACCTCATCACAAGAGGACGACGCTGAGGTAGCGATAGACTGCGAACCGGGCGATATATTTGACGACTACTCGGCACCGAGCCTAATGTCCCAACTGTGGAGCATATTAAAGAAATCCCAGCAGCAGCCGGACGATGACAGATCTGCATTGGGCGGGAGTAACACCAGTACTTCGGGCAATTACGCGACGTGATTCCGTAATTACACGACGCGAACCGCCAAAGGAAGCACCACCCAAACATTTTACGGAAAACCCCACGCCTTGACTCAATAAACCCGATGCATCTTCGCAACTGGCGTGATAGGAACTCTAACTAATATAAAGCGTGCCCTTTTTGCAGGTAAAGGAGCGAACAAGAAAAACGAGGCGACAAGAATGAGACGCGGTACGCTGCAAATCGTCTCAAAGGAGCGTTTCAATCGTGAATACGTGCACCCGCGGTTAGTCAAAAACGGACAACCAATCCTGCGTATTTTTCCATATATCATACGCGTACCGGCGAGAAAAGGCTGTATCGCGAGATTTTTGTACGACAAAGGATTCAGCAACGTTACGGTAGAAAAGGTGTTTACGAGCAGGCACTCAACAAGGGCCACCTTATATACTCCTAGCCTAGAAACGGCATGCCGTCTACAGGTTAGGTCATGCATGAGCCAGTTGAAATGGTAGTATCATTGCGATCTCCCGAGTTCATTGCGAATTAAACCAGCGCTGTACGCGGCGGAAACAGCACCGACAATTAGCTTAATCTGCGCTCTACTGTATCCCATTGTACGACAGATACTCAGCTGCGTAGATGCAGTCGAGAAAATTGTCTAGCAAATGGACGTGAATGACTTCATGAATCTGTACCGCGCGCTCGATTACCCGCGCAGCTTGATCGGATGTAAGATATATTTTAGTGCACGGATCGAACGATATAGAGGGGACAGAGCAGTCACGCAAATAATCAATGACGCAGGGATATTCAGGTTGAAGTCGGTGTCGTTCGAAGACAGCCGTGTACGAGAGGCAGACCACTTTTTTTCAACTTCGACATCTGCGCGTATCTCGATAAAGACACACGTATAAGCGAGATTTTCACGGTGGTATTTTCGGTATACAGACGGTATACAGACGTTCAGTTTCGCGTACTCAGAGGCACAGAATATTGCGATGGGCAACGGCTACCGATGGCCGGTCATTAAAGAATCCAAATCCATTAGGACATTGCATCTGAACAATAATCCCTGAGATTCTCTCAGACGCCCTGGCACTAGAGAAGCTCGTTATGAATGGAATAACTATCCCACGCAACTTCCACGTGGACAGTTGCGCGCGGCTCAACACCCTGAGCATGGATTATTACACCGAAATCAATGAGCTACTGATCAATCTCAGCGTGAGAGGGGCTAATTTTATAAGAATAAAAAACTAACTAGGTTCTAGGAAAACGCGTGCAATAGATGACAAGTACGTTTTCAACATGACGAGGCGCAACCAAACATTTCACACCTACTTAAGCAAATGTAAGCTAATGCTACCAGCCCACAGTCTACGTCAGCTGGGGCACGACGGGGTAAAAGTCGAGCAATGCAAGGAGTCCATTGTAATTAGGTGTAGCGTAGACTAGCAGCAATCGCCAATAGAGTAAGGTAACCGAAAGATATGTAAACGTAAGCACGAACTGGGTAAACAAGTATTAAGACCTATGTAAAATATAGTGAAGGAAAGTATGTAACTAGTATTAAGACTTATGTAAGTAACGATCAAATAAATGTAAGTAATTAGAATTTAATGCACGCAGGTAACATATGCAAACAGTAACCTTCAATCCTAATGAATAAAGAACCCGTACGTTCCCCACCTATCCTATGTAGTCTTAAGTGAAAACATGTGAAAAGTAGCATTAAGATAACAAGTAAAGGACGCCTCCTTTTCAAATTTTCTAGTGATAGAAAAGTCGCAAAATGGGGGGAGTGTTTGGGAACCACGCGCATGGTTCTCACATACAGTACACGGTGCATGCGCCAAATGTACATACAAATGTATGTACCGACACACTCACACGAATGCATACCGCGGAAAAAGTGGGGTGCCGCAAGCACCGAGCCGCGGCTCTTTCTCTCTCTCCTTCGCCGACCTTTATAGTATCCAGACGTACCAGCAGGCACTAGGCCTAAGAACAATAAAGTATTATATTAATCAGTTATAAACGAGTATATTCATTTTCCTGACTCGCACACCACGTAGTCTGGTAGGCGGCATAAAAGAAAATCCCACAATATGATTTGGCTTAGCCTCTGTGTGATTCAATCGAAAACAGCAACGTCACATTGGACAGAATCATACAACGATATATATATATATATATATATATATATATATATATATTGCCTATGTTACAGTTCGTGACGTAGGCAAATGCGCACATTAATTTATGCTGACGTCGCTGTGACGTCACGTTGGCGCGTTAGTGTAGCAGTTGAGCCTGTTGAGGGCCACGCTCCTAGCGCTCGAAGATCGTCGAGCCTTTCGATGTCATCGGCAATCTCTGCTTATTATTTTTACTATGGCTATGCGCTCGTGTACGCAGGTGTACGTAATTCGTCAGTAGCGTCAGAAACCGTTCCATGACGGACTATATGGGTTGATATGGGCCCATAACGGAAAAGTGACTGTTACTATATTTAATTGAAATCGCGCCATTGCCATATGTACACGTATGTATTCTGGCACTTATATTGTTTTACTTTCGAAACATATCCTTTGAAGGTACTTTAGTAAGTCAAAAGTTAGATATCTTATAGTTATGTATGCCAAGTCAACCGGATATAAGATAAGATATTGATTAATAATATATATTATTACTGTGCTACCGGCTCAAGGCACAACACAGCAGTAGACATAAAATATACCATATTGCTTATAATTCTGATTAAATTAATAAATTAATGACAAACTAATGAAATTGGATAATTTATTGGCTTTACTAATCTAATGCATATTGATGACAACATTCAATTACTCTGGACAAGGTGAATAAAACGTTTTCGTGTCAAAAATCAATTACAAGACGTTTTCAATTTTAATAATAATTAAAAATAAATAATGTTTTTAGAATATGTATTTCAATTTCATCAAAATTTTAAACAATTTCAGAAAGGAGCGATTAAGATGGTGTATACTATTACTAAGTGGAACTTGTCTACTTTATGCATCACGAACATCTGTTCCTCTTTTAGTTCCAGTCATAAGCAAAGAAAGAAAATGGAGCAAAATGGATTCAGGTACTATCCTCTCAAGCTTTTTCTGGGGCTATACTATGACACAAATATTAGGAGGTAACATAAGTGATCGAATAGGAGGGCAACAAATTATGTGGATTGCTGGATTAGGTTGGGGGATATCTACATTTTTGTTGCCAGATATAATTCAATTTTTTCCGAACGATAACTATTCTATAGAACTAACAACTTTTTTTAGAGCAATAAATGGAGCCTTTCAAGGTATATAATTGAATTATAACATTTTAAAATTGTATTATTAGTAAGTAAGCAATCATAATCTTTTTCTACAGGAATGCACTTTCCTAGTATGATAAGCTTAACAAGTCAACGATTGAGTGAATCTGAAAGAGCCTCTTTTTTTAGTTTAGTAACTTCAGGCTCAGCATTAGGAACTCTATTAACAGGTGTTCTAGGATCTTATGCTTTAGAACATTATAAATGGGATATTGTTTTTAGAATTTTAGGTAAGTCTTTAATCTGAATTTAATGTTTCGTTGTAAAAATACTATATTTTATTACTTATTATACATTATTAAATTAAATAAAAGTATAAATATGAGTCAATGATTTGTTAAAAGACTATTTTAAAGATTTGTTCTAAGTTATTCATTTAAATCATTGGCAAAAAGAAAAGTGGTCTAATATTAGATGATTAGAATGGGTAAATTATCAATCTGCTATATTGTTTGAAGTACACATAAGTAAACATTGTGCTTGCTAGATTGTGTAAATATCAAAGATATTAAAGAGGTATTTTTTACGATTCAAAACATAAATTTTTATTTAAATAAACAGTATCATTCATCAAAAGTTTTCAAATTAGGTAAAAGAATCAATGTGTATTAGCTAATAAGTTATTATAAAACATGTAGTTTAGAATAAACATACATTTATTTAAAAATTTTCTTTTATATATTATTGACTTATTATACAATGATACTTTTATTTCGTTTAAAAACTTAGTATGAATAATACGAAACATTTAACTTTAATTAATAATCAGTATTACAAATTTTTAGAACAATTTAGCTACCGCAGTAAATAAACAAATTTGATTGTCTTTTGTTCTACTTTTTCTTAAAAGTAAAAGTTATTTTTATTTAATTAATATTCAAATATGTATTTTTCTCTATATGTCAGATTAAATGATTTGCCATTTTATTAGAGCGCGTTTTCTTTAGAGTGAAATGTATATTAGCTTAAAATAGTCTTGTAATAATTTATTGATTCATTATACATTGATACTTTTACTTAATTAAATAACGAAAATTTAGATATAGTACTATATTAATAAATTATGTTTAATAAGTTACAACTATTATTAATTAAAAATGTTTATTTAAAATTCAAGTGAATGCTTAAAATATTACTAATGAATTTTAGGATGCTTAAGTTTAGCTTGGACTTTTATTTTAATTTATTATTCTACTTTACTGAATGGGCAACCAATAACAAACAAGCAATCATTCCAAAAACTATCTATTATGGAACTAATTACTAAAGCACCTTTCTGGTAATCGCAGTATACAAATGTTAAAGCACTAAATTCTAATAAACATATCACTTAAATTATAAATAGATTATATATTTTTTTTTTCACATCCATAAAGCATTAATAAATTAATATATGATGTATTACAGGTCTTGTGTGATTGGTCATGCATGTCAAAATAATTGTTTTTTCATTTTATTATCATGGATGCCAACATACTTTCATGATACATTTCCTGATGTTAAAGTAAATAATATTTTATCTTATTTCATTCAAATAATTTTTCAAAAAAACTTTAGTATTTAATTTTAACTTAAAGAGTTGGATAGTAAATATGGTACCTTGGCTGGCTTTAGTACCATCTATATTTTTGGGTAGAGCAATTTCAGAAAAACTTATTAAATCTAATTTTTCAATTACTACAACACGTAAAATTATTCAAACTACTTGCTTTACAATACAAGCTGTAAATTTACTATTTTTAGGTGAGTAAATATTAAATTATCAGAAAGTTAATTTATTCTTTGACCATTGTTTTTTTTTCCTTTTAATAGCTGCAGCAGACTCATCTGAAAAAGCAATTTTGTATATGACTTTAGTAATTGCTGGCTCGGGTTTTCATAATAGTGCAATTGTTGTAAATCCTTCAGATTTAGCTCCAAAACATTCTGGCAGTGTTTTTGGTTTTATGAATACTATTGGAGCTATTCCGGGTAAGCAAAAATATAATTTAATTATATTTTTAATGACTAAACACTTCTCTTTTACATTGACTGAGTTGAAAGTGCTTCATTTTATTTAAAAGTAAATTCGTCAAACGGTGTCCAAATTAAAATGTTTGTAAAATTTTATAAAGAAAAATTATAAATACACTTTTAAAAACGGGTCTGATTCTCATACCGTTTTTTCCCTGAAAAGACATAAATAAAGAATATGATTAAAAAATAGTTTCAATAATTTAATATTTACATATATAATATTATTTCAAAAAATGACTTTGTCAGTCTTTTTATAAATTATTTGATTTTCTAGGTTTTTTAGGTGTTTATTTGGCTGGACACATTTTACACTTAACACACAGCTGGGCTGCTGTATTTATTTACATTTTTGTTATAGAAGTAATTGGAGGAACAGTTTACATTATATTTGGTTCTGGTCAAGCAATTTTGTAATCAAATGTTCATATAAAATAAATTTATCATTAAAGAGATTTCGACATATAAGGGCCATCTAATTCATAACCCATTTTTCTATAATAGTTTCTAGTTCCAACACCTATGAAAATAATGATGTCTATTTTAATATTTTTCTTGGCGAATAGATTAAATTTAAAAAAAAATTACAAACCTGAAATAACAGCAATTTTTTTTGAACCATGTTCTATTTTGGCTATTTTTTCAGCTTCTTCCATTAACAACATGCCAAAACCTTGATGTTGAAATTTAGTTGGATCTCGTGCACTTACTGGTACGACACTTCCATATACATGAAGTTCCCTTACAATGGAACAATTATCAATTAATTCAGGTCTGCAATATAAATATATAACAATAAATATATAAATATATAACTAACATCGAACTAAAAGAATATGGATTTAATAGATATATCCAAATACTTGAAAGTATCACTAGAGCATTTTCTAAGTCTTAAAAGACCAACTAAAATGTCCTGCAGAGGATCTTCATATGATAAAAATGTTTCCCATCCATTATTTGCTACATAATCTCGGCGTATTAATTCAATTTCATTAGGTTGAACTTTATTATGTATTTCTTGAATCCCAACTTCTCTGGTTCTTACATCTCTGCATGTTACACCAAGATCTTTCAATCTTTCCAAAGCTAATTCACGTAAATTACCATGTTCTACACCAGAACTATATAATTCAAATATATTTGAAAATACTAATAATTTTTTTAAAAAAATTTTATTTTACAATTGTTATATATGTTATGTGTTTGTTATTTTACCTTACTAAAGGCATAGGTATATCTCTTTGGACTCGATATACACGTGTCCATGGTGGAATTAGAGCTAAAACCCTTGCTATAAGATCAACAAGTACACTTGGAGGATAACTCTTGTATCTTCCAGTTTTCCATAATTCATATAAACCAGTACCCCTGATGACGAGAGTGGGATAAATTTTTAAACCATCTGCTCTAAAATTTGGATTTTCAAAAAATTCCTATAAAAGAAATAAATTATTATTTAAGCTGAAACATTATTGAGATTAATCTAAAATACTATTATATATTGTTGATAATTTAACATACAATAAATTGTTCAATATCCCTTTCAATATCAACATTTGGTAGATCAGGCATCATATGTGCTATAACTTTAAAACCAGCATCTTTAGACATATTAAAACTTTCACAAACAGCTCGAACTGTATGACCTCTATTAGTATCTCGAGCTACATCTTCATATACTGATTGTACTCCAACTTCAAGACGAGTACATCTATTTTTAAATTAATTAAAATTATATTTAACTTGATAAACATTTTTTATTAAATTTAAATTGTATTAATTATTAAAAAGACTTCCTTGAATATTTTTACCCATAATTTAACATGTCTGAAATGTGCTTCTTCAAACAATAATCTGGCCGGGTTTCAATAGTAATACCTATGCATTTTGTTCGACTTCGTTCTGAATACTTAACAGCTTCTGCAACATTATTACTTACATGCCCTGACAAACCATCATGTAATTTTCTAATAAAATAATCTCTATAATCTTCGGGTAATGACATGAAGGTACCTCCCATAACTATAAACTCTACTTTATCTACATTATGACCCAATTGTTTTAACTATAATTAAAAAATATAAAATTTACTATAAAATACCTTAAGGTAATATCAAAGAAAATATAAATTATTTTCAAACCTGCTCTACTCTATGTCTAGTCTGTAACAAAGGATCGTAACGAACACGAATTGCTCTCATTGAAGTTGGTTCATAGCCTGTATAAGATTGAGTAGAATACTCAAAATCTGAATCTGGTCCCCCAGGACAATAAACACAAATATTTCCTGTCATATTAATATGTGGACATCTATGTGGCTTACACATTACAGCAACAACAGCAATCTGTATAATAAATTTATTCATAAATATATTATACCATAACATTTTAAAAATATCACAAAACTTACACCACTGGCAGTTCTAATAGGTTTAGCTTTGAGTTTTGGTAATATTATATGTTTTACATCATATGGCACAGCAGCTATAATATCGACTAATTTAGGTGATGATGTTAAACCATATTTAGATGAAATATGAGTTTTTAATTTATTTAAATCTACATTTTTCTTTTCTTCATGTGCAATTAAAAGTTCTTTAATAATTTCACCAATTGTCATCACCATACGCTCTTCTTTACTTTCAGTAAATTCTGTAAATATGCACAAATTAGCCTATTTAAAATCAATAAATTATTTTTTATGTGAATATGCAATTTAATATATATTTTAAAAAATTCAAATAGTATGAAACTTCGTAAATGAAACATTTAATCTTTATTTTATATTTGTATTAAGATTTTTTTAGAGTATCTGTTTTTACCTTTTCGTTTTTTCCCCATGATTATTGAAAACAATAAGTTCTTAATCAATAATTTAATTCTATAAGAAATTGCTCACATTTATTAAATATTTATTATTTACTTTCGCAACAATCATTTATATATATCTATATATATATATATATATATATATATACTGCTCTGAAGCGTGGCCGGAGTCGGGGTATGTTCCGAAAGTAAAAAAGTAAGTTGCCAGTACGTTCATTTGACAATGGCGCAATTTCTATTAAATATGGTTGCAGCACCTTACTGCGCCGACTCTAGAGCTGCTGATCTGTGTGATATATATAATCGCTGATAATCGATTGCGCAAGTGCACTCATATATAGTCATATATATGATATGACTATATGAGTGCTTCGAAAGCGCGTCTATCCATGGCACGTTCACATAGAGTACACGGGGTTTACCGTTTACGTTGCGTATCTCCGTTCTCATCTCTGACTCTTTGACACTTTCACCTATGGACGTAATGTGGTGTAGAGAACGGTTTGATCAGTATTTTTCTTTTAGTCTAATTTTTACTGGGAAAAAAGTACATATACTTTCCTCCATAAAAATTTAAGCAATTTTTGTCAGATATAAATATAATTTTTGAAAAAAATTATATTGACAATAATAAATATATTATATATTTTATACAAATTGTTAAAAAATATATAATATTGTTATACTATTTAGATTTTAGTATACATGTTTCCAACACAAATTTTAAATTAAGCCGTATTAGAATAATTTACTATTTAAAGCATTAATTATTCCCAATTGAGTGATGTGATTTGAAAATCTGAATAAGTTAAATCTATAAAATCTTACAAAATAAATAAAGTTTCTTTTTATATTAAATGACACTCAACAAAAAAATAACAATTTTCCAAAAAATTACTTTATATTATGTTTAAAATACAGAAATGAAAAGGACGACTTGGAAATAAATTGTAGTTATGTGTATATTTCCAACAATGTTTTTTCATTAAAAACCTGCAAGAAATTTAGATTAACTTCAAATTTATTCATTTTATTACTGGAATGTCTGTGAAAAAAGTATTTTAAAAATACAATCTATTACCAGGAATAATATATCCATAAATTTGATACTTTGTTTTTTTAAAAATGTTTATTTAGAACTGTATTATAGAAACATTGAATATTTAAATAAAAATATAAATATTTATAATAAATTGTTTAAAAGCATTTTGCAAATAATACCTATTATATGGTTAATACATGACATTCTTGGTTTTTTCAATATATTTATTTAACTATTTTATATGGCTTTATATAAAATTATATATATCATTATAATATATTTTAGATATTCAAAAAAGATGTGTAAAATAGAATATTTCATCATTCAAAAAATAAAATAAGATATACAAATATATATTCTATAAACTTTTTTGAGTTCTCAAAATATTTATTGACCTTGTACATATTAAGATATTTAAGCATTCGACACTGTTACAAATTTCATAAAGTCACAATTCAACATTCACATTTTATACAAAAAATACAAAAAATAACAGATGATTGCATACAATGAAATTAGTTTATATACTAAACTAAATAAATTATTTTTAAAAAAGTATCTTCTATTATGGCCACATAATTTTTTGCCGCTTTTTTACTTCTTTTGGTGAGAAAATCTAAAAGGAAGATATTTATTACTAATATATAATTCTTAATAATTAACTCTTAGTAAATTATTAAAAATAAAAGTGTAATCCACTTACATGTGTATCACTAATTTTATGTTTTACACCATTTTCTGGTTTATTTATAGATTCAATTGATGAATTTGAAAAACAAATTTTTTTTGGAGTTGAATTAGAACCTTCCATGGAGCGCTTATGATTTTCATTTCCGACTTTATTCTTTGACTTATTTTGATTATAAATTAAAGACCTGAAACCATAATAAATAAAAATTTTATTATTTTTTTTATATATGAAATTTAAGTTTTTAGTTTTATTATCTTTTAAATTTGGATTTCATCTAAATATGTATTTCTGTTGAATAAAAAAATTAATATTCTGATTTATGTTTATATCTCACAAAATATATATAAATATATACAGTATTTACTTTGTCAATGAAAAATGAATTTATTTAAAATATTGTACAATAAATTTATTATTGTATGTGTATAATACTAGATTCTTGTACTATGTTAATTAACTATGTATACCGTTATTTTTTCTAAACTACTATAAAGCTTCATAAACAGTTCTTATAACAAATATATTGATTGAAATATCTTACTTATATATATGTTGTTCATCTTCTGTAGCAATAGGAATATTTCTTATCTTTCTAAGATCACTAAGTTTCTTCTCAATAGGTTTTGAGTCATTTAAATATCTTTGAGGCATTGGCATTGCAATTCTTTTGAATATTTCTATCAAATCTGTTTTTCTTAAATTTTTAATCTTTGGTATATCAATACATTTCTAAAAACCATAAAATTTCCCTCTTTAGTAACTAGGAGTAATAAGAATTATTTGCATTCAAATAACCTCTAACTTACATTTTTTAAAATTTCAAGAAGATTGGCCTCAGTTAATGAGTCCAGATCGGTTAATTCCTTCAAGCTTAATGACATAATAAAAAAAACTAACGCGCAAAAATTTATTTAAATCACCGACAAAGTGAATTAAAAAATTGATCTGTAAAAAAACTTGTTCTTGAAGACATAAAATAGCTTTTTATTTAAGATTAGCTTAAATATATATAAATATATTGAAATTGTATATATTTATTTAAAAATTTCCATTAAAAATCATTCAGCCACTTAATATTATTCGTACAATAATTACAAAAAACTAAATTTATCTGAACAAATAATACAATTATAATACAACTATTATAACAAAATATGATCAATTACTGTAGAAAAGCAATTATGGAGGGTAGAGAGAAAGAGTTGAAACTCCGCTAATATCGTGCTAAATTTCACGTCAGGACTTCGGTACAGAATTGGCCGCAAGGTGGCGACATCCTGTGAGGTTATCCGTTCAATAGAATTCATTTGAAGAAAAGCGAATGGAGTTTTTCTTTTCGCCCTTTCTTTTACAAAATAATTTTGTTTCAGATTGCAGTACTTATGAAATAATAATTATATTTGTAATTAATAATTTAATGATTATTATTTCTTAATTTGTTTTGTTTTAAATTCTTTTTTTTAATTTTTATATCACAGTACATATGTGATGGCAACAACGCATCCTCCGATCGGTTTGGTGACTGGCTCCACAGTTTATGCTAAGAGGATACAGTATGATAACGACCGAGTTAGAGATAAAAAATCACGCTGCTCTGTTTAAATGGGCTGTCAGGATATATCGTAGACTAGCATGTAACTACAGTCCAGAGGGCTTCGTCCTCACAATACGAACACGAACGTGGAATCGCAAACTTACGCAGGCGTAGGGACAAATAGCTCTTAAAATTAATTATCACCTCGACAATGCAGAAGGAAACGAAAGAATGTATACTCAAGAACTTCGAGGAAGTATATGTAAAGCAGAAAGTCGACTGACACAGAACATGCTGGAGAAGCTAGTCCGAGCACATGCGAAGGGCGTAGTCGAACGGCTTCCAGTAAGCAAAAATAAAATTTTATCGATTTTAATTTGTCCGAAATGGACAGGCGCCTACCGCTGGTAAGCAGTACGGCCAATAAAGCAGTTAGTCAGGTGTTTATAATGACAATGGCTACATAAGCCAACACACGTGTTAATGACGACAATGCATACCAGGCGCAGGCGCATCCCGTGCACCTTACTCAACAGCCGAGATTCAGGCTAATAATGCAGCATGTAACTACTACATTAAGTAACCTGCAGGGACTACTGCAGAGTAGGATGGAATAGCAAAACATCACTAACCAACACCTGGAAAGACGATAAAATGAAGAGCAAACAGTGTCCCTTTCCAAAATACGTACGACCTAAAGTACATGGAAAATGTATCATCAACATAACACATCAACCAAAAAAATGTGCGTAGTTCTCTCTTCAATACAACGGGATCTACAATATTAATAGCATGTTCTAGCGAATGGATATTGATAAAACGTGCGTCAGTGGTAAATTCGACTGAATGGTACAAAGCGGAAAAGCGTTGATGAATTTATTTAAAGAATTGCAGCATGTCGGAGGTTGACACCACTCACCGATGAATACATGCTAAATGCAATGACGGAGCTCCTAGGTGGTGTAGTCTTGCATTGGTATCGTCTCTCACGCAAGCGCTCACATACTTGGGAAGAGTTTTGCAATCCTGCATGTAGCTGCTATGGCGTTGACTGTCGCTTTCACGTTTTCGTCGAATTGATCGACGATGCGCAAGGGTGTACGCAGGCAAAAGCGGGCAAACACGGCATTATGTGCTCTGCTTGCTAACAATCCTGAAGAGGTTCGAAGACCATAATCGAATAGCAAGTATCTTGCCCTCATATACCGGAATCTAACTCTCCGAAATGCAACTTATTCCGCGGGAGAAGATTACTAGGCGCTAGGCTGATAGAGCTAGTACGAGAAGACAAATGTATCCTCGATGCGGAATACAGTTATAAGCCATTGCTGTCACCCGAGAAGTACAGTATATCCGATGTGGCCGTCCATGCGATGGAAATACACCCGAAGCCAAAAATCGCGGCCGTGAACGTAAAGCCTTCAAAGTCCTGATACAGGAAGTTCTGCAAGAAGCAGGCCAAAAATCAATCTCTCTGAATTTACAGATGCAAAGATTCGTTGCTCTGACCACTAAAAGGAGCAGTCATGATACACGCTTTAGGTTACCGCGTGCAGAGAAGCAAATAATGAGTTCCACCTTGGTTCTATGGTTTATGAAACCCATGATAATCATCATGCAGTTGCAAAGACACTTAGCAGTGATGATTGCCGTCTCCTGTTTATATATGAGGAGCATCACGACCGTGATTTCGATGACTCAGCCTCAGGCGATGAGCCAGATTGGTCGGCATAGGGGGCTTTCACATTCATGCACTGCTTGATGCAGGAGCTGCTTGCACGTCACTTGGATTAATCTGTTTGCAGATTGTATCTTCTGTTGGTCGTATAGTTATGTATATTCCTTCCTAGCTCTGGTACTCAACTCGTTACTGCAGGGATCGAAATGGCGTTAGACGTCATTTTAATAGCTGATTTGGAAACTGACTGTTCTGTGTGGACTGCTACCGCATTTTCAATGGGATTTTCCACCCATGCAACAATACTATGTTAATCGAGGGTGCAGTGGATATAATTTCGATACAACTCTGCATTGTCCCATAGTTATATAAAAAATAATTAATGGATATAGAAAACAGTTAACATCGAGATCTGGATGAACTCCTCGACAGAATGCTACCACCTACCGATCAAGCTCTAGACTGTACATATTTCATCGAATACGTGATCGATGTCAGTGATACGCGACCTATTAAGCAGCACTACTATCCGCTCGAACGGAAGAATAAGTTGAAGATGCATTCACAAGTGCGTAAGATGGTTTTCTCGGCGTGATCAATTGGCAAGATCCTTGGTATTTACACCATCGTAAAAAAGTAATGAGTGATTTCACCAACGAACCATGGTCGAAAGTTATTGACCAGTGACAACATTATTGTCGCCGTAATTCGGCCATTGAAGATGTAGTAGATGATCAAGATGCCTGAAAACAAGTTTTGCGTAAAGAGGGTCGCTTCACCCTTCTTTGAGAATACCATGAAGATCCCACAGTTAGTCATTTCGGATGCCACAAGACATACGACCGTATATCACAATTTTTCAGTGACTGCACTGTTTTCCAGCAATGAAAGATACAACACTTAAACTAGCTAGTTTGCTGGATCACCATACGATTACTCCATACGTTTGAAACATCGTGTGTTAACGGCACCATATTTCGAATAAGAACATCTTGCAGTCACATAGCATCTGGGATGCGCACATCGATGCGTTGATGGTTGCGTATAATATATCCGACATCGGAGATAACGTTGTCTAATTCTCTCCCGTACAGAGGATTCCAGGATGGATACACCGGCGAAGGAAGTCGCCAGGGAGGTTGTCAGGCTTTTTTGGAGGCGGCTTTTCGGTAGCTCAACATTAACGATGGAGAGCATTTGGCCTCTATCGACCAACCGGCGCAATGAGAAGACGTAATCGACAAGACCGGTGCAACTTCAACACTGGGTACGCTTGGCATTCTGTTGTCGAAGCAGTACAGGTCCTCGAGACCTTTCATACGAATATAAAAGTCCAGGAGTGGATAAACAGCATGTATATCGTACCTAAAGGCGCAGAGGCCCACCAGCAGCAGGTCAGAACAGATACAAAAAAGCTGTCGCCGAATAAGTTGGCGTTCTGTAATCAATGTAAGCTGGAGGACGTGCATCGTAGTCAAGAGTGCCCCAACACGCATAATCATTCTGACTACAAGACTACCTGTGACGGTCCATTCGCACACCCCGATTTATGGGCGAATATGCGAACTATTACTATATATATATATATATATATATATATATATATATATATATAGTAACAGGGTACTTATTTAAGCAACACCCGGTAGATGTACCCGTTAACAGAGGTATAAAGAACCCTGAACGAATTAAATTGTTTCAAAACTATTTATTTGAACGGTAGGTTCTTTACAGATATTTGTTCCTCAGACATACCTTTTTATCCTCGAATTTATTTAAATCATAATATATATATATATATATATATATATATATATATACGAGGCCTACGATGGCTCGATCGCTAGAGCAAAGGACTAGTAACTTGGTGATCCGAGTTCAAATCCCGGTCTCGGCCGATTGACACAAGCACCGCTGTAATAATTTACATGTGCTTTGTTTACAAACACATCGTGGACCTCCGTCGCTGATTAGCACCAATATTTGGAAGCATAAATAGAGCGACGTTAAATAACATAAAAAAAAAAAAAAAAAAAAAATATATATATATATATATATATATATATATATATATATATATATTAATAGATCATTAATAATCCAAGAAAGGACGGCTTAATTATCAGGTACAGGGGGATATTATTATATTTTCTATTACTAATAAAAATAAAAATAAAATCTATTTAGTTAAATAAGAAAAGAAATTTTAGACTTATTAAATTATATAAAATTATAATAAATAATATTCTACCCCTAACTAATATGCACCCCCGGGATGTTAACGCACGATTCCGTTCACACAGGGTATGAGAGAGAAAAATTTATAAGTATAGTAAAGAGACAAAGCAACAAGAGCGACACCTTACGAAAAAAAAGAGGAACTACTACTGTTTAAGCGCTTGTTACTCTTATAATTTCTATTCTATGTCTGTACCTCTCTATCTCTCTCACACTTTATATATAGTTTTATCTATAGTTTTCTAATTATGAATATAAATAAAATCGGCAAAGAAAAACTATTATTTAGTGCAATCCGAAGATACAAATACCAAGGAAAAATTCACCAACCTTATTGAACGACGCTGGAAAATCACAACCCAACGATGGTCGATCACTGCAATTCTCGATTCCGACCGTGCTAATTGAATCACCGGCGGGTTCACTAATTTCTTTAATTATTGTGTAAAGATTTCCACAAAATTTACTCTAATTGAGACAAACGATAGAAATCCCATATTTTTCTACTTATCGAAGGTATTTATTATTATCTCTATTTGCTTCTTTTTAATGTGCACAAGCAATTTCTAATAAATTAGAAAAACTATATCTTAATTATATATAAACTATATATCAACTATATTAAAATCAGAATTTATTCTCCTTCTCTCTCTCTCTCTTTTTTCCTCTTTTCTTCCCATTTGTTCTAGTAATTAACATGTATAGAGTAAGGTAACCTATACATATTACAATATTTATATATATATATATATATATATATATATATATATATATATTTGATTCTATTTAATTGAACAGAAATATTACTGTAATGTATCTGTATAATGTAAGATTTCTGAAATATTATAATAATAAAATCTTTTAGTTATGTAAATATAGATGCTATTAAATAATATAGAAATAATAAATGATATATTACGAAGATGTTCCTGAAATATTGCTATAATTCCCATACAAAAATTGAGTTTAATAAATTTGCTTTTTACATAGAAAAAATCATTAATTATCTAAAAATAAATATCAAAAAAATATGATTTATTAAATTTTATTATAAGTTTTTGAAGTTTTTAATAGTTTGGACTACCTGTAAATTTATAATTAATTAACTTTTCTGGACACGTCAAAATTCTATTTCTTGCTCAAATCTTAATTAGCGATTTTTAATCAGTTAAACCCCAAATTTTTGTACATAAACAATAGTTTGACAACAAAAGTTCAACATTTTTTACTATGCAAATAATATAGCTTTGACAAATGTATCGATTTTTACTATTTTGTTACTATCTCGATTCGATTAAGAGCGCGAAACAAATATATACACCTGCTAGTTGTTGAATAAACAACTAGTCAGGGTGATATAATTTGGAATTCATATAGTAAAATTTAATCTTGTATATAACGGTTAGAATTCGAACTGTGTGAGCTTGTGTATGTGAGCATTATATATAATTTATAATATTAAAATGAATTCTCTGATTCAATCGAGTAAGTGAGATATAGCGGGTGCACACTAGGTTATAAAACAAAGATAGATATATTAGAAAAATAATAAATTTTATAATTGAAAATAATTATTTTTTTATAATAAACTATTATTTATAATTCTTTTTTATTAAATGTTTAATTTATTAAAAATAGTTATTAGATAAATAATCCTATATTTCCTCATATAATACATAACAAGACTTTACATATTTGGAAGTGATTTTTGGATCCTGCCGCCACCGCGATATCCTTGGAATAAAACTATATTTTTATAAATAAATTATAAATAAAATTTTGTATCATGCTATTTCAAAATGATTATATAATCGATTACCAAGAATAAAACTGAAGGCCGCGCAGTAAGAATAAACTCTTACTAAACAAATAAAATATTGATAAATATAGAATTAATTAATAATATTTATAGTAAATTTATAATTATTTAGAAATTAAAAAAATATTTCATTCACCACTACCGGCCAAGTTAAGTTGATTCCTTGGCGACGGTAAGTATTTCAATTATTAATTTCTATATTAGTAGTAGCAGGATTAGGTAAAATATAAGAGATACGCCAAGGTCATATTTAGTACCTTGGTAACCTAGATCCTTGTTACAATATATATATATATATATATATATATATAATTATTCTTGTTCACAATATAATGATTAGTGTGCACTTAAGAGTGCTGCATTCCTCGACTGCAGCGTCACGATGAACTAGCAGAACGAAAGTAATGTAAATTGAAATCGACGTCTCATGCCCTAAATTTTGATTGTAGACAGTTAAAAAAATTTTGTACAAATCTTTAGACATGTCTACAAGTGGCGAAACTTTCCTAGAGTTTATAAAATTTCTCTAAGTAGGGTAAAAAATAAAGTAAACAAAATTCATACAAAATTGTCTTCTAGTCTACGTAGTGCTAGTGTTTTCAAAGAAAGTAATTATTTAGGTATCATTTACATACATATTTCGAGTGTCGCTACTTGTAGGACAAAGTAATAAATCAAATAAAATTTAGTTCACCGTTTTTCATTTTGTATAAACCAAATGAGACGTCGAAGTAAATTTATAATGCACGAAATCCCCTGCAACTGATAATCACTATTTCTGTAGATAAAAAGAGAGAAATTTAGTTTTGGCATATTAGAAGATATGTTGCAACAAGCAGCAATCAGTATCGAACATACAACTAAATATCTGTAGAATATATTTTATATTATGCATTTTATTGTAGTATTTACATACGAAAAAAATTTTATGTGAAAAAGAACATGAATCATAAAAGTTCGCAGTTCATATATATACACCGTGTCCCAGGTATAACTGCTTATATTAACGGCATGATATCGACTGTAACATAGGCGCTTTCGTGGGAGCTAGTTCGTGCTCCGGCTCAATTCGCCTCAGCCCCGATCGCTCAGCCCGCCATCGAGTTCTTTTCACTGTACCAAAGGTTACGTTCTATTGTTACTTGCATAAGCGGGTGGCTCCGACTCAACCCGCCTCGGCCCCTAGTCGCTTAACGCGCCATTAGGTTCGCTCGTGCAAGCTCATATTTTATTAATTCTTATTTTAATTAATCACAGTGCGCACTGTACTTTGGCTTACGCTCAACCCGCCTAGGCCCTTGGTCGCTCAACCCGCCACCAAGTTTGTTCTACTGCACACTGTGAAGAGAAATCCAATTCTCACTCTTGCTCAACCCGCCAGACTTTGAATTGGATTTTTTCCCGTAATTCTATTTTTCTTTAAAAGACGTTGCTGGGATTTGCACAGCAAATAAATCTAACTGGCTTACAAAAAACTATAACAAATCTTTATTTCTAAAATACTAAAATTTAACAAAAATTATAATCTTTCGGCGCCGCTGCGCTAGCCGCTGTTTTGGCTTCATTGTCTATATGCCGTACGCCGTTGCCCGCTGAAACAGTAAATCATAAAATATTTCCTTTACGACTTAATCAAAGCAAGAAAAATATGTACATTCGTGATTTTACACAAATTTAACGCTCCGCGTGAGCGTATTACAAATCCTAGTAATATATCTACCTATTTCTATATTACGCGATCGCGTCCCGCGCTCTGAGTGTGCTGAGACTTATCGCCCGCTATCGCGCCGACGACAGGTCTCTCTCCATTAGCCAGTCTCAAGGTCGCTGGCACACTGAAATCCTGCAGTTACTGCGGCTCTATTTGATATTTGGGAGAGAGCGCTTACTCTCCCCTTACCACACCGTACCGTGCCTAGTCGTTGCGCAGCGCCGTCGCCGCTCTTCGAGCCGCCTGAGGCTTTTTTACAAAATATGAGTTTGTAAAATAATGTGAATAAGTACAGAATGTGAAAAAGCATTACTGTAACACTCAGATGTTTTACGAATAATTCGTGGTTTCCTAAAAAATAGTAAGCATATTAAGCATATACTAGAAAAGAAAAAGTGCGGACCTGAAGGTAGGATGACAAAGTCGCCCACTAATTCCATGCTGTGTGCCTTGCACACAATGACGTTTTGACATGCTATGTCCCGCCACGTCTCATACATTCTTTATATATACGTTCTTTATATTAAACAAAGATATAAACGCATATACATAAACAAAATTACATTATAAAATCATATTCATTAACACATTTATTAACATTTTCTATTAATACGTTTCAAAAAATAGATTTTAAAACTATTATAGCATTAATCAATGCATAATATTTATTTATAAACAAATATAAAAACTTTAATAAGATCCTTGATAGAAAAAAATATATTTACAAGAAAAAATATATATATGTTCAAAATAAACTATAATTTTATACTATAATACATTTCATTGTTAGATAGTGATAAAGCATTTTTACATTTGAATATATCGTTAATTTGATCACTCGTTCTCCATAGCCAGGCCGCAATTGCACTTTCGACATCTTGAACGATGACATTCAAATGGGTCGAATAGGTTGCTGCAAATCAAATAATATTTTGTTCAATTATTTTAATTATTGTAACAATAGATAAATATATAATCATCTGTCGTTTCACATTTCTAAATTATTGCAGTCACTTGACAAAACATTCAAATTCGTAGATTTACTACTAAAATGACAGAATAAAGTTTAAAATTATGAAGCTCTTCAAATTTCACTATTTTTCCTATAAGATGGATATACATAGATACAAAATGCCGGATATCAATATTAAATAAAAAATAACGAATAGAAAATCCACATAATTAATTATAGCATAATAATAGCATAATAATGTAGCAAAAAGTTTTAACGAAAAAAATTGTTCATTCTTACAAACAACAATAGGCGCAAATAGCGTTCCATTAATTTTTTTTGGACCCCTTTCTTATTCCCGTCCAAGTGTAAACTTGGAAAATTGTAAAAAAATTGTAAACTTATCCAGTTTCGTTAGATAAAGCAGAATTTAAAAAGTTCCTGACAGTTTTCTCTATTGTTGCTCCTCCCATTTTTAATAATAGTCTTTCCTGAAATGTTTAATTGAAATATAAATTAATAATATAATTATATGCATTATTTATAATACAAGCACACACAATAATTTAATACATTTATTTTTTGAGGTACAAAAATGGAATCTAAATTCTCTTAAATTGGAAGGCTTTGAATAATTTTCAAAATTATTGACAAATATGTGAAATATCATTCATAACTGAGACGCCTTAAAAATTTAAAGAAATGGCAAAAAACGTAACATTACGTTTACTTATTGTTTTTAAAAAATCTGACAGTATTAAAAACTTATTTTTTACTTTTTTTGTCAATTATCGCAAATTTTATATTCAACAGTGGTACATAAACGAATAAATAATAAAATTCGAATACATAAACTAATAAATAATAAAATTCGAATACATAAACTATATTTGTTTAAAGTATCAGACTTCTATTTTTGTATTAATGGAGATATTCATTTTTCCTCATTCTAATTTATAAATCGCACCTTCAGCGATTGATTCCGGTTCTCATGAGGAAAAATATAGTCCTTACCTATTACCAAAAGGCTTTTTTACGAACTTCGTTATAACTATTGGCTTTGCCTCGGGCCGCAAACTTTTGTTTCGTCAATAAAGCCTTTCCAAACTCAGTAAGAAATGTACTATTTTTTATCTTCTAGACATTATATTCAATAAATCTATTGATTTAAAAAAATATATTGAATAAATATTGTTGTTATGGGTTAGAAATAAACGTATGTATCAATGGATAAAACTTTATTAATAATACTAAAAATCAGAAGTTAACAAAAACATAGAAAAATAACACGTAACGGAGTAATTTTATATTGTCTTTATTGAAAAAACACTGAATTTAACTAAATATAAACTATTATATTTTATCGTGGGAAAATACGTCTATGCGACTGTCCTTCGTGCAAACTACTTGCGAACTGATGACTAGATGCATTCTTCTGGACTTCTTGGGCAGAAAGAGAAATTATTATAAAAGTGAAATTAGGACATTCACGAAAATCACAAGCTTTCCTTTCCGCGCAGGTAGAAACAGTGTAGCTGTATTCGTGCATGCTTGTATATGTGCGTCCTTACTACACTTCAACAAATATTTAAATAATTTATGAAAACGAAAAGAGATAATGTTATTATAAGTATGATATACAAAAACCTTGTAAATGATTTACTGTATGAAATAAATTACCTTATATAATTTTTATTAATATAGAAGCTGATTATTTACGTAAACTTCTCAAACAGTGCACTTCAAATTATAACGGTCATACGATAGTGTTTTATTTTTCGAATATATACTGTACAATTATATATTTGTCGATAACTATAATTTGTCTTAATAATGGTACAGTAATGAGGATTTTTTTAAGGTAACTATAGTTTATCTGAAAAAGGCAAAGTAATGATGCCTATTTTAGGATAAGTAATGTTAATCTCCGCATGGTACCTTAATGACAGCTTTTATACGGTAACTAATAGTTATCTGAAAAAGGTAGCTTAACGGTACCTTCTTACAGTAAACTTAAAGCTATCTACAATATGATAACTCAGAGACAACCACCGAATGTTTGTCTATAATAGATGCCATTTAGATACCTTATGTTTGAGGCCTACGATGGCTCGATCGCTAGAGCGAAGGACTAGTAACTTGGTGATCCGAGTTCGAATCCCGGTCTCGGCCGATTGACACAGGCGCCGCTGTAACAATTTACATGTGCTTTGTTTACAAACACATCGTAGACCTCCGTCGATGATTAGCACCGATATTTGGAAGCATAAATAGGGCGACGTTAAATAACAAAAAAATGATACCTTATGTGAAAGTCTTTTATGATACTTCCAAAAGGCAAGAATTAGATATCATAGATATCTGTGCCAACTGGGCATGTAAAGCCAGCCGAGTTTTCACTACTTCTCGCTACCATTCTCTACCCTCCATACTCCATACTCTTTACCCTCGACACATAAGCGGCGGTATAGCAGCGAAATCGCTCCATCTGCAGGCAGCTTTAGGCACGATCCCACCCATGTTCCATCCCAACTTAAACTGAGTGAGGATGGTGTGGTAAGACCGTGGGTAAGATCAAAGCAGCGAAGTGTAGATCTGAGCCGTCGCCTAAGTTACGCTTGTGACTGATTAAAGTAAAGTGTATAAGCTGACATAAGTGCAAGTGTATGCCTGCGAATTAGCGGTTACCTACTTTTACTGTTGCGAGAGGTCAGACATCTGTGATCACTAATCAAGCCGGATCAAACTGTAATCATATTTATATCATATACCAATCATATGTTTTCAACTTATTGCTTGATTAACCTGATCAAAAGTATAAGAACTATTGGAACAGCACATAGAATTAATATAAAGAATAAAAGTTGACACATGACAGTTGATAGTTTATCATTTATGGCTTGCTAGGTTTAGTAGCCTCTGCAACCGTGCAGTGCTGCGTACTATGCAGCTGTCATGCATCCTCTAATTGTTAATATTTCCAGTGAAACGAAAAGCGTAATAAGAAGAGTTGTTCTTCATCGTTGTCAAGTTAATTCTGTCTCTGAAGGTTATCGTTGCCGTTAGATCATAACTTGGATTATTTTTCAAATTTGTTACTCAGCGAAATATACAATTTACTTTGGTCGACGCATTAGAAGACAGAGGGTGGAGTAGGTATAGGTATTAGTAGCAATGGTTACGGTCGACGAAATAAAAAAGATTTATCCGTTGCACTGGCTTGTGTGGAACAATAACCATACTGAGCTTGATAAAGAGCTTTCCACCAATCAGGTATTTTTGTAAATATTTGTATAATTTTCGATATTATAAGTATTTAAATTGGATTACATATTCATTAAATAATAAAAGAGATTTTCTATTTTTGTATTAACAATATGGTTTATTATTGTTTTAATTATCATGTGAGAATAATATTTTAGAATATGTCAATGAATCAAATAAATTATTACCATATTGATTATTTTCAATTTTTCATACAAGAAATAATTTGATAAAGGATTTTAGGATTACAGAATGGAAGAATAGTTTTATGAAGCCTTATACACGGAAGCCACAAAAGCTTCTTTTATGATATTATACTTTATATATATTTTATTCACGTTTTGTTTTACTTTTTACGTATATATATATAATTAACTATAGAAATATATACAGACATATATAGGTTATAATTTTATAATATACTTTATTGTTTGATTTGTAGTATGACATTGAACAAAATGATAATAGGGGCAGAACACCTTTAATGTTAGCTGTAACTTTGGGTCATATAGACTCTGCTATTATTTTACTTCAACATGAGGCTAATGTTAATACAGAAAATAAACAGGGATGGAGTGGTAAGCATATAAAAGATAAAGTGTAATCTATTTATGTTGAGCGTGCAATTTTTTATGTTAGATTAATTTAACTTAAAATTTAAGTATTATATATCGATTTAGTAATTGAATATATTTTTTGTCTTTGTATGGAATAAATAAGTTGTTATTCAAAGTTCAAGTAAAAAAATAATTGTGAAGAATTTATTGTATATATATTGTGTATATTGTACATATTTTATTTATTGTATATATATTGTATATATTGTATATATTTTATTTATTGTATATATTTATATACATATATATATGTATATATATATATATATCAATTTATTGTATATATTGTATATATTTATTATTGTAGATAATTTATTTTAATTTGTGTAGTTGTACAAGAAGCTGTTGGTACTGGCAATCCAGAATTATTACAAATAGTATTAGCACGACGTGATTACCAAAGGTATTGTAATCGAGTTGCTGGGATACCCGAATTACTTCATAAGCTTAAACAGGTATATTTTATATTCTTCTTTGAAATAGAATTATTTTTTATATTAAATAAACAATTATTTTATATTAAGGCACCAGATTTTTATGTAGAAATGAAGTGGGAGTTTACTAGCTGGGGTAAATATCTATTTAGATAAACACCAATAGTTCTTTTATTTAAACATACTTGTTGCTGTGTAAATAACTTTGAAAAATACATATTTCAGTTCCCCTTGCCTCAAGAATGTGTCCAAGTGATACATATAAAGTTTATAAGCAGGGAAGTAATGTTCGTATAGACACTACTTTGCTGGGATTTGATCATGCAAACTGGCAACGAGGAAATCGTAGTTATGTTTTTAAAGGACAAAGTTAGTAAATATAAGATTTTTAATAACATACGTAATAAAAATGATAAATATATTGATATACAGTTCAAGTAGTTCTTCTACATTGTTATATGTATATATTTAAATTTAGTAATATTTTCATTTTATTTCAAACTGTTTAATGTAAAAAGTATTTATACAAATTTAGGAAATTCTGTTATTCTATAAATGTTCTTAAAATTGATTTAAAAAAAATCTTATTTATTTAGAATTCATAATACAAAAATAATATTATAATTTATATTTAGTAATTTTGTAAATATTTATAAAATTATTTAAGAAAAACTATTTCATTAAAATTATTACATATAATTTATTATTAGTGCAACAAGTGCAAAATGTACCAATGGCTATTAGATGCGAACGCAGTTATGTGTTTAGTATACAAAGTCAGAATTCAGGTGAATGTCCACACCTTACATTTTATTTTATTAGAAAAATCCTTTGTTGAAAAAAGAATTATATACTAGAAAAATCCATTATATATAGAAATTTTCTTTAATTTAATATTGTATTAATCTTATAAAAAGATCTGTAGCTGCTACCCTTACTGCTTTCCAATAATGTAAAACTTTTATCACATTATATTATGCAGTTGAAATGTATTTATTTATTTATTAAAATCTGTGTATATTTAAAAGAAATTTATGTGCATATGAATATTGAAAATTGTTGAAATGCTTCTTAGATGATGGTGCTACAATGATGGAAGTAGATCATGAAACAAGAAAAGTTTATGTAGAACATATGAAACTTCTAAGTGATGATAATGTACAACTTATGGAGCCATCAGAGGAAAGTGTTTTAGCACGGTTAACTAATCCAATAGTAACAACATATATAGATACTGATAAAATTAGTTTTGAAAGGTATCTAAAACTTTTATCAAACTAAATTAACAAATATTTTTCATTAATATCTATATTACTTTAGAAATAAAGCAGGCTTATGGGGTTGGCGATCAGATAAAAGTGAAGTAGTAAATGGACATGAATGTAAAGTATTCAGTGCAAGTAATGTAGAACTAATTACAAAAACACGGTTAGAGCATTTATCAGAGCTAGATAAAATTAGAGCTAAATCACCTCGAACTCCTTTACAATCATTTCTTGGCATTGCTGAACAAACACAACAGGAAGGTGCTTCTGCAATAAGTGTAATTATATATATTTAACTAATATTCATTTTAAAATAATTCCTTGAATTTATTTAAAAAATATTCATTAACTTAGAATTTAAGTAATAATTGGCTATATCTAAATTGAAAAAAATGAACGTATTAAATTATTTAATATTATTTTAGGAAGAATTCACAAATATTAGTAACCCTTGCAATGTAACGCCTGAAGAATATTTTGACTCAGAAGTTGATTTAAGTAGTAGAGATATAGGCAGGCCAAAAGAAATAAATACAAAAGTACAGAAATTTAAGGTAAAATAATGTTATTTTTTTAACTGTTGATTTTTTAATTTAATAAAAGAATAATACATGATTTCAATATTAATATTAGGCTACCCTTTGGTTAAGTGAAGAATATCCTCTTAGCCTTCAAGAACAAATTATGCCTATTGTAGATTTAATGGCTATAACTAGTTCACATTTTGCTAAATTAAAAGATTTTATACAAATGCAATTACCATCAGGATTTCCTGTTAAAATCGGTAAATTTTGCATAGAATATATTATTAAAAATTTTAATATACTAATAATTTTTACTTTATTGCACAGAGATTCCTCTGTTTCATATTCTGAATGCAAGAAT
The DNA here is from genome assembly GCA_018907035.1 of Sycobia sp. Sy_11. Lineage (NCBI taxonomy): Eukaryota > Metazoa > Arthropoda > Insecta > Hymenoptera > Epichrysomallidae > Sycobia > Sycobia sp. Sy_11. The sequence goes on along the minus strand of JACCIC010000241.1, from coordinate 27,065 downwards.
AACATTTGGAAACATCTTTGGAGTAGACCAAGAAGTGCCACATGTCGGTTGTTTAGAAGAAGCAAACCGATTAACTTGTCTCGTAGATGATGTATGTTTTGAAGCTCCATCAGGATACACCAAATTAGGCGAGTTAAAATAATTTTATTATAATGAAAAAAATTCTTTTTAATTGAATTATTTATTCAAAATAATCTATTTTCACAATTAGGTGCTGAGGTTCGAACTCAATTTAGTATGGAAGAAGAAGACGATTTATTACAATTTGCTATTCAGCAAAGTCTTCTTGATGCAGACAGTGAAAAAGATAAGGTAAGATATTCAAAAGTAACATAATCAAAAATATATTATATAATTTAATTCAGACCAATTATTAAACTGCTCATTTTTGCAGTAATTTATCGTAAAAGAAACGGGAATCACAATATTTTTTATTAACAAATTTATTGAATTTAATTTATTTTAGGTAATTACAAAGTTATAAATAATTCTTTTGTCCAATTTAAAAATGTTAAAGTTTATTTAAATTCGGTAATGAAATCTAATATGGAAGGTTTAATATTTTTTCATAATACTAATAATAATAGTTTATTGATGGAAGGGAAACTTGTAACAAAATATCTAAAAAAAACTTACATTAGAGAGGGGAGAATTGAGAAATGAATTAAATTTGTTTATATATTTGGTTATTTACTAATCAATCATGATATTCAATGTAAGCATAGTAAGCATAGACTATTTCTACAATGTTTTTGAAAATGTGCTTATTTTGTATCTATCTCAGTAAGCAATGTTTTATTACTATATCTATGATACTAATTTAGCCTCTAAAAATAACATAGAAATTTTATATATTACTAAGGTGGATATTTGGGAGGCATTAAAAGCAAAAAAACCATCTCGACCTTCTACTCCTAATATGACAGCAGAAGAAGAGAAACAACTCCAAAGGTACAACAAAGTTCTACTTTTTTTAGTAATTAGATGTTCAGAATAACTTTTAATTATTCGTTTTGCATGTTTTCTTTCCTGTCAAAACAAAAATACATAGGCAGGTAGGTTACACAAGTCCATTATTATTTTTCAAAAATAAAGTATTGTATATTTACACCCAATCCACATTCCACATATAATTTTCAGATCAATGTTAATTATTAACTACTGAAATTTGAATTTAATAAATGACAATTTATTTTTTTCAATAGAGCCATTCAAGCAAGTCTAGAGCTTTATCAAGAATCGGTTGGAAGGTGCAGTAGAGAAAATGATATAAGTACCGTTGGTAATGCTGATAATACTCAAGATGCAAGCTATGATTCATTAGAAAATGGAGCAGACCAATTACGATTGGCATTGCGACTTTCTGAACAGCAACAAATAGAAGAAGAGCAGCGTCGACTTCTTGAAGAGGAGACATTTAGACAAGTCCTAGAACTTTCGCTTACTGAAAAATGAATTTTTTCAATTTCTCTATCTTAGAGGCATAAGAATGCAAGCAGCACTCCTTATAAAATAATTGAGAAATCTTCCAGCTGCGTTTAAGGTGAAAAAATAAATTTTTCATAAATTGTAGAAAGCATAATATGTAAGGAATATTTGTTATAAACTTTACAATTATATTGTACTATTAGACAGTTGGAATAAGAAGTTAGTGATACAAATGAATGATTTAAATCATTTATTTTTCAACTATCTTTTGTATAAAATAAAAATAGAAAATTTAATTTTGAATGAATTCTTGTAAAATCTACAATGATTCATCTTTATTACAATGAGAATTCTTTTTTCATATTACAAATCTCAGAGATACATGTAAATTCTATTCATTGAAAGTATAACATAAGTTATCAAATATTTGAAATAAAATGCTTATACTTATCAAATTAAAAATTGTCTATTATTCATTTAAAACATGCTAGAATAATACTTTTGTACAACCTAAATTTATTCCTTATCATTCTTAATAATGTCCTTATCATAACTAATATTTTATTCTCATGCTATTTAATAAATAATCATTACTTTATGCATAATCTAATTGTCTTAGTCAAATTCTGATTGAGCTCTAAAACAAAACGTTATAAACATGATGATAAAATATAATTTTAGATAATAATGATTAACCTTAAAAAGTAAATACCTTTTAAAGATTGTGCTTAAAATAAATGCACTTTCAGCAAAACGTTGTTCATTTTTATGAGCTTGTTGATGCCATTTTTTCCGAACTTCACTCCAATGTTTCCTGTGTTTTTTCATTAACGCTTCTCGTGATTTTAATATTTGGCCTTCCTACATTTATATTAAAGATCTTAATTTTGGTTTTAATAAATTACAATAATTCTATAAATAAAAATGTAATTAAGCATTACATAGTCTAAGTTCAGTTCTTCTTTTTCAATAGTGATGGGTGATGGTATTCGATTGTTCGGAAAAGCTTCTGTACTAAGATGTGGTGGAGGCAAAATATTAATATCTTTTATGTCTCCATTAGAATCAAATAAATTATTAGCACTATAAACTTCATTAGTTGATTCTGGACTTGGACTTCTAGCTCTAAACAGTAACAAAATATCTCAATTTGTTTGTAAATGTAAAATTCATTTGAATATTTTAATTCATATTTTCACTTTACTTTGGAACAAGATTAGGATTTCTTGGTTGATTAGCCATCCATGCTCTACAAATGGGATATAAAGGTGTATCTTCTTGAAATTGAGCAAGATCAACACTTCTATCAAATAATTTCATAACATATGTGTGATGAAATGCAGAATCCATGTGTAATTGTCTACGTCTTTTCATCTTACGTGATTGGTTCTGTACTATTCTTGGACGAAATAATGGATCTCTAAGAAAATATAAATTGATTTATAAATTGAAAGTATAGTATTTATTGAACCTAAAAGTATATTTACGATTTTTTTGGTGAAAGCCTATAGTCATTTATTGGAATATCATCACTTGAGTCAGCAGATGAACCCTCATCGCTATGATGAAGTAATTCTTGTAGAGCTCCTCTAAATCTATCTCTTGCCATGAGAACATTACTATCTATAAAAAAAACATATTGCTAATATTTCAAATAGAAAATCTACTTACATATAATTATATTACTTTATTATGATTACAAGAATGATAAAAATATACATCACATTTATATCACATATTTAAATCACATTCAAAATATTTATAGATTTCGAGAACTAAAAACAATTATAAAGAGATAATATCAATAAACTGTTATCGTGCTTATACTAATATACCAATTTCATCTTTCACTTCTATTTTAATAAGCTCTGGTACAGGAGGCTGAACACTTCTTTTTTTACCCATTTTAAATAAATATAATAAAAAATAAAGTATCAAAATCAAATTTTAAAGAATAGTGAAATGATAATAGTGCGCAGAGAGGAGTGGAAACTTCGCTAAAATCGTGTCAAAATACACGGCAGAACTTCGGGACAGAATTGGCCGCAAGGCGGCGACACCCAGTAAGGCTGCTCCATAGACTTATATATTAGACCGCGCGGTTAAATGGACGCTCTGAAGCCTATATGGAAGGACAGAGATAGGCCTGTGCTTTCTCTCTTGCTTCGAGGAAAGAGTAGGAAGGCAGCCTAATAATAACAATGGTATAGAGTATAGGAGAAACGTATATTTCTACTGATACTGTTCCCTTACTTTCTTTTTCTCCCCACTTCCTCGCTTGTAAGAGAGAGATAATAAAACTCCCTGTATTGCTTTCTCACTCTGATTTAGGCTTCAATTCTGTTTCCAGAGTGCGCGGTCTAATATATAAGTCTATGAGTTACTCGTTCAAATACATGTATTTGAAAAAAAGAGAGTGGGAGTATGCAGTGAGCGTGGAGAGAGGGGAAAGTTAAATCTCTGCCCCTACTTCTGCTTCTTTTCATCTCCTTATCGCTTTGGCATTTGCTTTTTCTTTCTATTGCAAGCAGAACCATCTAGGAATTTCCAAGAAAATGACATCTATCGGACAAATCTGAACTGCTATCTCCGGCTAATATTTGATAAGCTTTTTCCATATAAAGTGAGCAAAGTTTCCACTCCTTCTCTTTACCCTCCATAAGAGGGGAGATGAGTAACCCCATAGACTTATATATTAGACCGCGTGTTTAAACAGACATTCCGAAGTCCATATTGAAGAACAGAGATAGGCCTCAAGCAGAGATAATAAGGAGAGATTGCCGATGCGATATACGAAAGTCTCAACAATTTTCGAGCGCCGGGAACGTACGCCCTCAATAGGGCCAACTGCTGTTTTCGTTTGAATCACATAGAGCCTAAGCCAAATAATATCTAATATGTGTACGAGCATCAGAAAGCAATTCAGATCCGAACTCCAATGCCAGCTTCATAATGCAGATGAATCTTTAATTCTGTAAAAAATCAAGACTTTCCCTTCTTTCTTTGTAGAAATTTCAAATTGAGTCTTATGATTTTGTGCTAAAATGGATATTCCAAAATTAGTTTAAAAAATTTATTTTTAATATTTTAAGGTTATATAATATTGTAGGAACAGAAAGAGGAAATTCGTTAATTGTTTCAAATATTACAAGTATATTAAAAGTATTTTAAATAATTATAAGTTATGACGCTGTAACGTTCCTATCCCCCTCGGGATAGCCTACGCGGTATCTTCCCAGGGTAGCTTGAGAGGGGAGGAAGTTTTTCGGGATCGGACGCGCTTTCAGGAAAATAATTTTGTTAGCACACAGTATATTTTTTTATAACAGAAAAATATTAATTTATTGAAAATTAATTCACTCCTCTATCTACAGGATTCTGTAACAAATAAATAAAGACAAAAGAATTAATATAAAAGTAAAACTAGATCTATATATCTATTCCTTAACCTAATTTCGCGTTATTTTCCGCAATGTCTCTTATATCCGGCGCTATTTACGGCACGGATACCCGGTGTTATTTTCCACGCGGGGAACTAACGAAACGAGACAGGCTGATTTTAAATGGGATAAAAACAAGGTAAACTTAACTCCGCTGGTCTTTTGAGGAGCGCCTCGCAACCAGGATCAACAGCTAAGGGGAGGATTTCTAGTCGGAATAAGTAAACTGCTGGTCTTTTGAGGAGCGCCTCGCAACCAGAATCACGTTTACTTAAGGATAGGTAAAATTATTAGCCGTCTGTCTTTTGAGGAGCGCCTCGCAACAGAGATCAAGCTAATAACTTCGGAAAAATAAGTAAATGTAAGGATAAGTAAACTGCTGGTCTTTTGAGGAGCGCCTCGTAACCAGGATCACGTTTACTTTAGAAGTGGTAAAATTATTAACCGTCTGTCTTTTGAGGAGCGCTTCGCAACAGAGATCAAGTTAATAATTTCGGAGAGGATTTTTAAAGTACGGATTATTTCGAGCTCTGGAAAAGTTCTAGCTCCGGGAGGAGTTCGTGTGAAACAACTTCGGGGCAGTTGGTTCACCGGGCGAACAGTCGATTTTGCCTTTTACAGGCTCTTTTATAACAAAATAATCGGATAATTCCGTCGCCGCTCGTTTAATTTCGGACGAGGCGTCGAATTATAATAATTATATTGATAATAATAATAATAATTACAATAATAATAATAACAATCAATAATAATTATAATAATTATTGCTTTACATTTTGTTATTATTTGTAGCCGGTGTGCTGCGCACAGTAATAGTATACATGTATACAAATTTAAACATATATATACATATATTTCTATATTGTGCGTACATTAAGTCATTTGAATTAATTAATTTAATTAAATACAGCGGGTGCATTCGTTTTTGGACACCCGTTGTATATATTAGAATTCGCGTGTTCGCTACATTCGTTGCGGCTCAGGCTGTTTAGTGAGAGCGTACAGTAGTGTGCGTGCGGCACGTATTAGAGGGAATAGCGGCCGCCGGTCTAACATATTGAACGCGCTCTCTCTTGCCGCGCGCAGTGTATCCCCTCTACGGCATACTCTGTACTTAACTTAGTAGTAGAGAGAGAGACTAGATATCGCGTTCTCTCTCTACTTGTTCGAGTTTCGGCAGTTGCGACGACTACCTTCACCAGTAGTCGTCGCGACCTTTGCCCGGTTTTCGGTATTTATTCTGTGTATACGCGAGTTTTAATTTTACATATGTAGACATAATATATTTAATATATTACTTCTAGTGATGTTCAATATTATTTCTTGTGGCGTTTATACATCTATGTCCGGGTATGTATGTAAAGTACATCCACCAAATTAGATGTAACACCATCTCAAGCATTTTAATTTTAATGCGTGTGCGCGGTATATTTCGTGTAGTAAATTCTCTGTTTCGAACGAAATTTGCGCGGCCATGTTTTTGGCCGTCGCAACGCGAGCTTAAAAATATTTTCAAAAAATAGGAGTATGGTGTAGATTTTAATGTAATTGAATTAACAGAATTGATCAACCCATATTTCTGATACTACATATTAAATATAATTCATAAATCACATATATTATTTCTATTATCCTTCACATTCAAACAGCATACTTTTCATTTATCTTTATTTTAATCTACTCTATTTTTGCTTATTGATATTTTAAACAATTTGTGAAATTCCGATTTAACGCAAAGATTGGTCTAAGGATTAGAGTCATTTTCTGTATAAACGAATAAAGAAATTATTCTGTTTGTTTATTTATAATGTTACAGTGATTGTGGACATAACCTCGCCTATGATGAAATTATCTATTGAAGAAATTGTTAAAAATACATGATCTGAATTACTTATGCATATTATAGAGTAATTACAATAATTTATTTTATTCTGAAAATTATAGTATAAAATTTTAAAGAATATCTAATAAATTATTTATAATCTGAAATATATATTAATTAATATATGTAATTGAATACAGAGAAAAAATTGTCAGATTTATAGAAAAAACTGATAATAATTTTAGATAGATAGATTACGTATATATTTTGAGTCACTTGATTATAAATATTATAGAAATTGATAACAAAAAAGGTTTTGGAACAAATTGAATAAAAAATTATGGATCAGATCAAGATATAACACTGTCGGTTTTGATATATCTATGTTTGTTAGATATTAATTGACTCCGTGCCGGATTCCGTCGGCGTGATGATCGTACCGACATCTCACGATCAGATTCCCGGATATTTAGCTGAAACGGAGACGGAATTCAATAGATACTCTGTTTTTCTGAACGTAACAATTTTATTTATTGGTACAGTTAACGTACACCAAAACGTGTGCACAACTAGAGAGCCTGTACTCAACTGTCGTTCACATGTGGAGGCTTCCACAACTCGCTACTATATGATCTTGTCCCGATTTACATAACTAACGTAGTATATGTGTGGTTGAACCTCCACATGACTGCCCTTTTTTTTATTTTTTGTCGCTGTAGCTTTTTAAAAAAAACTATGAACGAGGGTGGTTCTTTAGTTGCGGTGGGCTGGTGCCACGAATGTCGAGAAGGTTAATCCCTGGGGAGGTTTCAATAATCCGCGAGATCGCGTAATTAGCGTAACAATTGTTCGCTAGTATGAATTCGCATAAATTTGATGATCCCGTGATCACCGGCAAGATATAATACACTACTTCGTGCTGGGGGTTTTCGGAGTAACTAAAATCTGTTTTCGATGCTAATGTGCGTCTTTCTGCTAATGCGTGCGTAATCTTTTATCTGTAGCCGTTTAAGTTTGGGGTTCTGAACCACGAAAAGATAAACCGACCGAATCATTAAACGCTTATAATTTACTAGTTCCACGGTAATGAGGGATTTCGTGTAGCACGTTCCTAAGAAACTTCCTCTGAAATAATTGTTTTCGCCGATATTTAGATTCAGCAAGTCTTTTAGTTTTAGAAAGCGGTCTGGAATATCGCGAATTTTTTCGAGAGACAATTCTGTCGTGCTGTACACGTCTGATAGCATCGTCAGAAATGTGGGTGCTATATTTACTCCCGTTAGGTTGATCCTTGTTAATTGAAAAGGCCTACGGAGTGATCTAGCAGCTTGAGCGCGGAGAATGCTTGCGACGATTGCCGAATTTAGGAGTTCGCGTGGCTGTTAGATTACGATACTTTTGAAATAAAATCGTCGCGCGTCAATTCCTATTAGTAGCTAGCAAGCGAAAATTTCTGCTACGTTGTAGCTGTGCAGGAGGTGTAGGAAGCGAAAATCTAGTATGACTTCGGAGGTTTTCGTCGGGGTTTCGGCCTTGTCGCGAAAGGCGAGTGGGATGATCCGGATCGCGGAAGTGGCTCCGGATGTGTACGTAAAACGTAACAGTTTGAGCGATGAACGGGCCTGAATGTCTGCTGAACTGGCTAGGCTCAGGGCTCTTAAAATTGCTGTAGTATAGGGGTCTTGCAGCTTGACTCGACAATTACTATGTTTCAAAACCCGAATGAGTCTAATAATTGTCTGACGTGAAGTGGACTGACTCTAATACGGATGTTAAACATAAAAAGGTCGAGAGCAGAATCTCTCTTTATTATAAAGCGCAGGATGTTCTAGCTTTGGTCAGTTCTTTCGTGAGCTACGCTATTCTGCATGGATTTCGTTACCGTTAGCGATTCGCGCTTATAACTCGTCAGGAAGAACATCTTGAATTCGAGGATTTGGATGCGCGCCAAGAATGCGTTATCTCTTGCTGGGCGGGAGGGGGCTGCGACCGTTCCCAGTCATCGAGCAATGAGAACTCCGCCTCGATTTTCGTCGAAGGCAAAAGACGGCGTTCTCGCACCTATTCAAGAAAATATTAGATTGTATGTTAGTGTTTTACGAAGATGGTTCAATACCCGCCCAGCGTGTCAGTAAAGCTGCCAGGCTTCGTAATTGCTTCAATGCGTTTTTCCTAGGTATGCTCGGTCGGTGCTTAGTGTGTCTTTGAGTCGTGGTAGGCTGTTCGTTCACTACTACGTTTTGTCGCGGTATTTCCGGGATTGATAATCGCCGTACTCGCTATCCGAGCCTGAACCGAATATGAACACGAATGTTCGCTAACGGAGTCGAAGTTTTCGGCGTCCGCCGTGTTTTCTATGTATACTAAACAGTTTTCCCTGTCGATGTCGCCAGAATAGATCGAGAGACTCTCAAATTCCGGCAGCCCTATGTTGTGCGGTGACGTCGAGTGCCGACTTTCCAGCCTCTCTATTTCTTCCTTGATAGGATCGCGTAAGTCACGTTTGGGGGTATTGCGGTTCTCGCTGTAGACTGAGTAATCGCTCTCCGTGAAAAATGCTGGTTTGAGGCGCTATATGCTAACCGTCCTATGTGTCCCGCTGATTTCTATAACTAACGTTCTGCCATCGTGGCTACGGTCTCTTACTCTATGGGTTCCTGTATCGTGACGGTGTAGTAACGTGCGTTTAGACCCACGTTGTAAGACGACGTTGATGCACTCATGTATATTCTTAAAGATAAACGCCTTTGGCCTATACTTATGTTCTACCGGTACCGGCCTAACCTCGCGCATATGTTCCTTGAGCTCTCTCAGGACAACGCCATTCTTGTGTTCAATGTCTTCGTGTGTATAAAAAGCTCCAGTGATACGCAGGCGTGTGCACATAAGGAGGCGTGATCACTCGGGGTTATCTCTATGGCACATGAGTGTTGCCTTGAGGTCCCGGTGCCACTGCTCCAACATGCCGTTAGCTGCAGGATGGTATGTCGTCGTGCGAATTCTCTCGCAGCCGACGAATTCGAGTAACTTTTGAAAAGTTTGGACTCGAATCGAGTTCCTTGATCGGTGGTCATTCTTGTTGGTGATCCGAATTTGGCTATCCAAGTTTCGTAAAATTTAGATGCCACAGTCCGTGCTTACATATCTCGCATCGGCACGATCTCGGGCCAACTGGTGTATCTGTCGATCATTGTAAGTACGTAGATGTATCAGTCCGGAGCAATGAAATTGATCAGAACGGCCGTATTGTGACGAGTCACCTTGGACGCCTGGCATTCGATGCATCGTTTGCACCAGCTGGTTATGTCCTTGCTCATATCCAGCCAGACATACTGTTGTCTAATTAGCCGGTTTGTGACCTTAGCGCTGGAGTTAGAGCTGCAGTGGAAAAGGGAAATAAACTCTTCCTGTAGACTTTCCGGTACGTAAGGACGGATCGTGTTGTCCTGTATGTCACAATAAAATGGTACAGGGTCGTTATCGTTGAAAAGTAACTGTTTCAATTTGAGTTGGGGGTTGCGGTCACGCAAGATCCTCACTAACTCAGTGTTGACGTCTTGCTCTTATTGCGTGCGGGGGTATTGCGGTTCTCGCTGTAGACTGAGTTATCGCTCTCCGTGAAAAATACTGGCTTGACGCGCTATATGCTAACCATCCTACGTGTCCCGCTAATTTCTATAACTAACGTCGGTCGCTTCTTTCACGAGTTCTTACCGTTAGCGATTCGCGCTCGTAACTCGCCAGGAAGAAAGTCCTGAATTGAAGAATTTGGATGCGCGCCATTTTGGAACAATTTGAATAAAAAATTATGGATCAGATCAAAATATAACACTTATTTTCCATAAAATTTTTTTTTAAATAAAAAAAATAAAACCGAATACAAAAAATCGATTTAAAAAGAAATTGCAGAAAAAAATTTGGTTACAAAAAAATAGATAGAGATAAAACAATGGAGATAAAAAAATTTTATAAAAATCAAACCACTTTAAAACAACATAAGAATAATATCCAAAAAAGTAGGAAATATCGATAGACTACTACTGTTGCGCTAAAAGGGGGGAAAATCATTTTTCGAGAAATAATATACCATTAATATTATCACACTCAAATTAACTCAGTGACAACATCCAAAACATCTGATATGAACAATCAATTTGATTTTTCAATTCGATTATTCAAATTGAATAATCGAATTTGATTATTCAAATTGAATACAGAGATGTTTCTAAAAACAGTAAACAAGTCAGCAAATAAACAGCCCCAACAGTATTTGCTATAAGACTGTACACTCATGTAAATGATGTAAGTAAATCATGTAAATCATGTACAAAAATGTCAGATTTTTGTACCCCAAAGTGATCCGGCGATCCTCGCAGATCCAAAAAGATCTCCGAACGTTTTTTGTAAATATCATAACTTCTAAAATAGTTAACGGAACCACCTGTACATAAAAAATTTTATTTTTAAAAGATCTATCATCCAAACAATTTCATATAAAACATAATTTCTATTCTATTAATTAATGCCGTTTATTACTATTAGTTGAACTAATCATACTTAACTAATAATAAAAAAAATAATAATAATAATTTTTTTTTTTTTGAGGAGGAGAAAAATCCTTTATGGATCCCGGAGACCGCTCCCCGGGTATGTTGGACTCACCTGTGAGGGCATACCCACTAAAAAACTACCTCCTCAGTGCATTCCCCTCGCTGCTTCCCCCAGCACTGAAAAGAGCTGCGAGTCGGGGTCGGCAGGCGTGCACCGAGGAGACCAACTTACGATGGCGTAAATGCAGCCCAGGAACCCTCTATGAGGACATTACTTCGAGGCTGTGCCATTCTATTCGCCCTTGCGGGCTTACACGCCTTCTTCAACTCTTCGTTTGTGGTCCAGGATGGCTTTGCAAAAATTGCAAATCCTGGGCCACTTCTCAGGACTCTCCAGCATCAGCCGAACGACGTTATCAGGCCTACATGGTCCTACGTCTCTCCATAGGCACTCCCTTTCGAGGCGAAACACCTCGCACGGAAAAAATGTGTGAAGTGCATCGTCTCGGGGAGCGCAACAGTGGGCACAGCTCGGATCCGGTACTTTCCCCATCTTGTGGAGATAGGATCGAAACCGACCGTGCCCCGATAAGAGCTGCGTGAGGTGGTAATTAACCTCTCCGTGCGACCTCTGGAGCCATGGCTTTAACTGACTGATCAGTTGAGCCGTCCATCGGCCGCACGGACCCCTCTCCCAGCGCTTCTGCCATTCGGTCATCGTGGCAGCTCTGGCCCGTGCAGCTGCCTCTATTCTGCCGAGAATATTTTTATTCTGGTGGACAACTTTCTTTTCTTGTGCTTGGAGCTCAATGGTAATAACACATGCGATTACCAGCACCGCTGGCTCGGAGACCGTACGGTAGGAGCTCGCGATGCGTAATGCCCCTCTACGCTGCACTGCCGCCATTCTTTCTCTATATTTTTGGGCCACGAGTGCATCGGCCCATATCTCCGCGCCATATAGCATGATGGATTCAGCTGTCCTTATGAGCAGACGCCACTTGCAGGGTGCTGGGCCGCCGACATTGGCCATCAACCTGCCAAGTTGCGCTGTCACTCGGGCAGCTCTGTTATCCGCCGCTTTTTTGATTTGGTTCCAGAAGGTCAGCTTGGAATCAAGCATCACCCCCAGGTACCTTACATGATAGCGATGATAACAGCTGCTACATCATCTTCGTATCCAACCAGAAAGGTGTCCTCAGGCATCTGCATCCGGAGTATTCCGTTATAGGAAACGTTCCATATGTCGGCTCCGAGTACAGACCCCTAGGCCACCCCGGATAATAATAATAATAATAATAATAATAATAATAATAATAATAATAATAATACATTGGTAGATTTTTAATCAGTAAAATAAAAATATTTATATATGTAAATCTTTTCGTAGAAAAACAAAAACAAACGTTCGTTATAAGAACAATATTTATATAAAATATTTTTCGTAAATATTCCGAAATAGCTTAACAAAAAATAAATTATATAATGAAATTACAGCTGACAACAATGAAGCATTAAAACAAATGGCTAAGTACATTTTATATGTATCCTCATAAATAACAGAATGTATAGTTTAGACAGAGATAATAAGCAGTTTGTTATACGGTAGTAAGGTATTGATATTTCGTTTTTTTACATTTTTGAAAACTAATTTTATCTTATTAAAAAATTTTTTTTTAATTTTTTACCTAATTTTTTTCTGAATTTTTTTACTATTTTTGTCAACTGGTTTGATTTTTATAAAATTCTTTTTATCTCATTTTTTATCTCTTTTTTATCAATTTTTTGTCACCAAATTTTTTTCTGCAATTTCTTATTCAATCAATTTTTTGTATTCAGTTTTATTTTTTTCTTTTAGAGAAAAATTTCATGGAAAATAAGTGTTGTGGGGTTTACCCCACACATATACTACGTTAGTTATGTAAATTGCTACGAGAACGCATCGTAGCGAGTCGTTGAAGCCGCCACATGTGGACGGCAGTTCAGTACAGACTCTCTAGTTGTGCACACATCTTGGTGTACACTAACTGTACCAATAAATAAAATTGTTACGTTTAGAAAAACAGAGTCTCTACTTAATTTCGTTCCCGTTTGAGCGAGATATCCGGGAACCTGATCGTGAGTTGTCGGCACGATCACCACGCCGACGGAATCCGGCACGGAGTCAATTAATATCTAGGAAACATAGATATACCAAAATCGACAACTGGTGACCCCACGTGCGCGAACAAAGGTTAGTTCCGCGCACTTTCGTTTTTTGTTTCTTGTTCGCAAAAGAGCACTGTACAGAATTTGCAGTAAGTCATCCGCGTAAAGAAAAGAAATATATATAAACGCGTCCACGTAGCGTATAGTTTTTGTGCGCCACGTGTGTTCAAGATTTTGCACTTGCGAAAAATTCGCATGTGTGCACTCCAGTATGTGTGTGTGCCACGTGTTAATCGTGAAGAAAATAAACTAATTTATTCGGTAGTTTCGCGTGAAAATCCTGTATTTGTGCGCCACGTGCTAATTGCGAAGAAATAAAACTATTTTTTTAGACTAAGTTCGTGTAAAAAAAAAAGAAAAAAAACTTAATAGTGCATAAACAGTGAAAGCGTGAACTCAAACACGCCACTGTTAAATCATCGTGCACGTGCTCATTGCACGCACAGCCGAGTATCCCCGAGAGTCCACGGCAAGGCTCGAGGAGGCCGTCCGTATACAAGGAGTCAACAGACAAAAAGTGTATACATCGCGGAGTCGAGTGATAGGCCATGTCGGCCCCGTACATCACACGCGCACTGCGCATGCAGCTAAAGACATAGGAAACGTCGACAAAGATAAAGCTTTATAGAATTACTAATAAAAAGTTTCACCTGGTGTTTTCGGCGGGGGACGCAGGCCGCGTTTCCCCGAAGCCTGACGGCTTTCGAGCAGCCAACAACTACAGTAAGAAGCCGCATCGTCCACAGGAAGGCCCGAGGAGGCCGACCGCACAGCGCCGAGTCAAGAAAAAGCAGCATCCATGAGGATAGCATAGCGGCAGATAGGACATCGAAAACCCTCACAACAAGGTAAAAATTCATAGAATTGGTAATAAAAAGTATAATCCGGTGTTTTAAAAGAGGGGCGCAGGCCGCGTTTCCTCGAAGCCTAACGGCTTTCGAACAGACAGAAGTATGGGACACCTGATTTCCCAGAAAAAACCCAACGGTCGCTCTAGTTCTGGAGAACACAGTCAGCAATAGCGGGAACAGTGTAGCAGCACCACCAGCCACCAACCGCAGCGGCAATACCGCAGCAACCTTCAGTGCAGTTAGCAGCCATCAAGAGGACGCTGCACAAGTGAATATCGAGGTGCGTAATATTTAGCGATAACCTCAAAAATAACGTGTGCATCTTTAATTACGGACTACATACACATTTTTATTATTTATTCTAAAAATTAACTTATCAAAAAATTTTTTTAAGACAAAAACATATATAAATAAAAAAATAGAACAAATTTAATTGAAAATATTTTTGTTCATAATAAATTGAATATAAGTAAAAACTTTAATAAATTAATCTTTTTAATAATTAAAATTTATTTTCATTATTCTCGACAACTGAAATTATAATATAATGATACAATATATATATATATATATATATATATATATATATATATATATAAAGTATACAATTTTCTTGCAAAAGGTTCATTTTAAATTTAAAAAAATTGACAAATTATACAAAAACGAAAAGCTTGAATTGCAAACAGATTCGCCACTTATTTTACGAAAATTAGCAGCGTTCAGGTTCATTCAGGCTCACCACCTGAGTGATAACCTTGATAGGAGGGTGAAATGTCATCATTACATGATACAATTAACCCAACCTTGACAAACAGAAAGTGAAATTGCAAATGAAGCAATTTTTAAATTTATAGATTATTAATGAGAATAATAATAATATAACGCAAACAATAAAAGCTCAACCTGATTGCTACAAACAATCAAATTAAAAGCTTGAGCGATTTTGGGCAAGTTTTAATAGATTTTTATTCAAATATTAATAATTTAACCAAAATTTTAATAAAAAAGTATCTTTTGTTAAATACGTAACTAAAATTATAGTTGATTTAATTGAACAATCGATACGAAAACTTTTTCAAATTAAGCTATATATATATATATATATATATATATATATTTATTTATTTTTTTAATTTTATTAAATCTAATAAAATTAAATATTTAGCCGCTGCCCTAAAAACCAAGCAGTATTCGTGTATTTGATTTTTTTACCGGAACAACTCACACGTTGCTGAGAATCTGGAAACAGGGATTAAGCTTGTTGCGATAGCATGCCATTCCAAGTTCTCTTCTAGCTTCCTCGCCAAATCCAGAGTCTAAACGGATTACAGTGCTGAACAAAAAGCCCAAATTGCACTCGCGCTGAAGAGTGCTCCATACCGCGATCCCAGCGCCACGATGAACTATTAAAACGGAAATTAAAATGTGTAAATCGTAGATTTCGTTTTGCATCCTCATTTTACGTTTTACAATGTTGAAACAAATTTTATACGAATCTTTGAAAAATTCTACAATTGGGGGTATCCGTTACTGCTTTCATAATATGTTTCAAAGTTAGTTTAAAAAAATAAGAAAATGTTTATCTAACTGTCGTCTGCACTATAGACATCGCCGCTTTGCAGTAACATTAAATAACAACAAATATTATAAATTTTATACGTATAGTACAGATCAAACTTGGATAGCCCCGGATGTAGAATTGAATAATGAATCGAATGAACTTTGTTTAATCTTTCTATTCATAGAATTGAGGGAGTAAAACGAAATATAAGATTTTATTATGGTTATAATGCAAGTTGTCAATTCTGTAGATAAAAAAGTGAGAACTTTAATTTCTGATTTTTTGAATAGGTGGCGCTGAAGAAAATATTCAATGCCGTACAAATCAAATAAAGAATTATGAAGCCTGGTGCAGAAAAAAAAATATATATATGCACATAAATACACACATGCATTCATAAATGCATGCAAACACATTGCAAACATGGTAACGTAATACGGAAATTTGAAATTATAGGGAGGTGCGAGATGTACGAGCTTGAGCCAATAAATATATATAAAAATATAATAGGAAAGTAATTGTTCTTTTCCTAACCTAAAGTATATATAATATTTATGTAGGCAAAAATGTTATTATTGCCTACGCAGATTTAATATTTATATACATCCTAAAAATTTTTTATAATCGTTTTTTATGACAACTAAAGCACTTTAATTCCCAAAATTTCAAACATGTTTATTTTTTTGCAGGATAGTCTTTTAGCTACGATTAAAACTCATAATTTTAGGAGGAAATGAGAGTCTTGAGTATTCACAACGTGTAATTGATGCATTTGAGTTATTACTTCGATATGCACTCCTATTATATAAAACGGATAAAAAAAAGTAACGTGAATAGAATATATCATTTTTAATTCAAATGTAAAATATCATAACACCATCATTATTTTGGAATATAGAAGAGTATGATTGTGTATTTATAGTACTGAATTTTGTGTAAGGAGTAAGTACAACTCCTAAATTAATATATTATATTATAAATATTTAAATATATAGTTATCTGCATAAAGCAATTTTTAAATTTATTCTTATATTACACATCATTATACAGTGATTGGCACTATGTATCATTCATACAATTTATATAATAAACAGCTTTTATAGAAACTTTTTGTAAGAAAACGGTTACAGATTCAAATATTAAAATAATTTTTAATGAAGTAACACTATTTGACAATAGCACTTATATATTAGAAATTACTATTTTTTTCAATAAGTATCTTTTCAATAGTTTCATTACTATCTATTCAATAGGTAATTATAAAAATTTTATTTAAAAATATATTCTTGTACGGCTAAAGTTTTCTTTAGTATTTCATACATTGTAATTTTTTGGAATAAATATGTCAGATTAAATAAAGTCAATATGTCAAAATACAAAAATTATACATATATTCCCGCCAAAAATATCACGATATATAATATAGAAATATTTTTTGTAAAAACATATATATATATATATATATATATATATATTGTTTTTCAATAATTATAATGCAGAATATAATATGCCATTATATTTAGAAGCTGTACTTGCTCTCTATGTACAAACCAATCCTATTAAATATACAATCATACTGTTCTGCTTACTTTTCCAGAAGATGGTGATTTTATATTTTTCATTTAAAGTAAAAATGATATATTCTTTCCACTCTAATTTTTCACTATTTTGCATATTGGACACTTTGCAACTAAAATAATAGTTATCTTTGTTGCATTAACATCAGATTATATCTATAATATTAATATTATCGCTTACGAACAATCAAACCGCCCCCTTCAAAACTCTAATTTATCATTATTTTTATAATTATTTATACTTTAAATGACCCTTTAAAATTAAAATTAAAGAAGGCCATACGTATTATACGATTTGTTTAATTATTAATACGTAATAAATTAATATGTTTGTACTATTACCTTATTTTTATTTTCTTTACATATAAGAATCTTATTATATAAATATAAATACTTCATACCCTCGTGTCCCACTCTGGGGAAGGGGAGATGAAGCAAATTGTCTTTTGGGAAGCTTTACATTTTTGATGATTGATGAACTGAACTTATTTGAATTTTGGGTGCCCGTCATGTCTCGTCTGTATATAACCGTTTGTCTCTACTTTTTTAATGAAATATAAACTGATATAAATTATATATATATTAATTTGCCATTAATAATTAATAATTTCTATTGAATTATTGTTTACATGTTTATTTAATTAATCATTAAATTACAATTATTATTGAAATAAAATTTTAATTAGCTATTATTTTTAATTCATAAAAAGTTAAATATGGAGATAATTAACATTTTAGGAGAGAAAAGAATAATCCATCAAAATACATGACCAAGAATTGTATCAAGACCCATCTCCATTCATCAGGTAATCGTTATGTTGATACCTGAATTATATATATATATATATATATATATATATATATATTATCGGATCAGCTGTACGACATTTGTCGAGAGGTTGGGTCGACTCTGTTCGGATTTGTGGTTCATTCGTTTAGAAAATCGTAAACACTCGCATGCTGTCTATCAAATCGTATACAATGCGATGTTGCCACTACATTTTACACGATTTTGGAAACAGTGTTGAACGAATTGATAGAATACACCAGCTGCCAGCGCAATGATACGATTTGCGCGAACGTGGATCGTGATGCCCGTAATACAGTTATTGACCATATACTCAAATACATGATTCCTTTATCTGATCATTACAGTTTTAGTATGACAAAGTAATTCATCAACACAAGCTATTGTATTAATTAAAAATAATGATTAATTAAATTTTCATTTAATTGAAAATAATACCTTATTAAATATATATATATATATATATATATATATATATATATATATATATATATACATATATTGATAAAAATTAAAAAGTAATTATAAATTATTACAAGTTAATTAAAAAATATCTCAACCCTGAGATATGTATACTTAAAGGTATATATATTTTAATGTGGATTCATAAATACTTTTATCGGTCTTACAGCCTTTATACAATAAAATATTATACTAATAGAATAACAGTCAGACTCTCCTAGTTTATAGTAACCCCCGTAAAATTGAAAATACAAATTACTAATAACAGATAAAATAAAAAATCAATTAAATTAAAAATTAAAAATTAAAAATAATACAAATAAAGTAATCTATATTCTATGTTAATAAAGGAGAATCTGATTCCCCCCACCAGCTTAAATTTAAATTTACTTTTCATTTCCGACGTTTTGAACAGAGCCTGCTCATCTTCAAGGACTAAACTCTAATATAATTGACTTCATTCTAACATTTTTATTTATTTTTTATTTAATTTAATTTTTATTTTACTATTTAGTTGTAACTTCTATTTCAGATTGTACGGTGGTGATTATAAATAAGGACGGCCCGACACTCATTATATTAGTATATTATATTATTGTAGAAAAACTAAAAGACCGATAAAATTTTTATCAATTTACAGTCGAATGCTCTACCTTTTCAGCTGAAGCATTTGCTTCAAATATATGCTAAATACTTCTTGGTATCAGATATGCTCAATCCACTCGACACAGCTCCATCTTATATATGTGCATATTCAAAATGTGTACTAAATTCACTGCACAATCTCAGCGCCAATAATTAAGAAGTTAATGAAATGAACTATAAACTCATAAAATACAATAAATCAAGAAAAGAAATAAAAATAGAAGTTTTAAGGACATCTGCTCATTCAAACAGCACTGAAAATCGTATTGCCAGCAAAGCAGCCAAAGAAGCAGTTCTAATACAGTGTAAAAAATAAAATATAACAACGCTGCGAATATGTTAATACGAAAAAGAATGGCACTACATGCGATAGAAATATATTGTAATAACATATGGATAGAGGAAAAAAAACAATAAAGACAAATTTTTTTCGAACCAAGTTAAATTTTACAATAATAGTTACTTATTTTTGAAAGTTCTTAATATTCTAAAAACATATCAAACTCGCCTAGTTATTTTGCTTTTCTTAAAAAATTTATTATAAATGTATACTTAGTCATTAGTTTTATTTTTTAAGTAGTTAAAAATTGAATAAATTTTTATTATTTATTAGACCAAATTTCTGAATCTAAAATTTATGTTCCTCGAAAAAAGTCCTATTTTCGTAACATAGATGGGGGCTACGCTGTGATTTTATCACCAAGCCACGTAGAACCTAAACTTGCGAATGTATCTTTTTATAAAATGTTCTATATCATATTTAATTTTAAATAAATGAAATATACAAATTGGTTTTTAAACGTAGTATTTTTATTATTTATAGTTATTGTATCATTTTCGTATTGTAATTAAATTTTTGGTCATTCTTACTGTTGCAGGTTGAAATTTTAATTGCAATATTTATTGTAAAAACTAAGTAAGAAAAAATGATAATGAAAAATCAACTACGACTCTTAAAATATTAATACAAAGATCTTATTTAACCTATAATTAAAAAAATAAAAATAATTAAGCATAAATAAATAAAAAAAATGTTAAAAACCTATTTTTAAAACAATGGTTAACAAAATTAATTAAACGGTAAAAAAGAAATAACAGAAAAATTTAAGTAATTTAACACATAAAACTCTGCCCAGAAAATATTAAATATGAAAAATATTAAAATATAAAATATAAACAAATTATGCTCCAATGAGCAAAAACATCCGACTAAGTTTAGGTAATCTGCAGGTATCCCCGCTAAAAGGATCGATTCAATTTCAGGTAACTTCAATTTCAGTATATATATATATATATATATATATATATATATATATATATATATATATATATCTATATATATATATATATATATATATAGATATATATATAGATATATATATATGTATATATATTTGGAACACTGCATCTGACAAATGACACAATCTTTATTCGAATTTGTTTTTTAAATTTTGTAATATAAATAATTTAATACAATAAACAAAATAATCTATTTTAGATAAATATCAAATAATGGTTTAATTATTTTTTTAAATTACATAATTTTATATTAAGAATAGTCTTGAGTGCCATTATGTTCCATATAATTAGAATTTTTATATTCTTTACCCGATAGAATCAAGTACGATTCTTTCAAATTATAGATTACCATTCCAATTTTAGATTATAAATACAGATTTATAAGATAAAATTGTAAAAAAAAATAATACAATGAAAATGTAATTGTAAATCAAAAAGTGCACGGCAATTCTGACAAATTCAAATTTATTTAGATAATACGCAAAACTATAAAAATTTAATATTTTTATTTACTACTTTCATATTATAGCATCGCAATAACAAAACTAACATTTTATACATAAAGCCAATAAAATGAAAATATTGAATTTCCTTATATCTAAAAATTATACGTGTAAAGAATGTCAACTTGGTTTTCTATAAAATGGCGAAGAAAAATTCCTTAGACTACATTCCTGGTACTAAAAAATAATTCCAAATTTAAGTGTACAAAAAAGGAGTTATAATGGCTGATTTATTGCGCAAGAATAGATTAAAAGTAGAATTTCACAGGAATACTAAAAAATTAGAAACAAATCAAAGAATGACCAACAAAAGCTGAAAAAATACTTTCAGAACAGAATCGAAAATTAGCGTTATACATCACCTCGTAGGCATCTAATAATTTTGAGTAAGCTGAAATCTAGTCACTACGAACTAAAAATAATTGAACTATTATGGTTATAAAATAGACAAATCTTAGAATGAAAAATTTCAACATTGTTATAGTAAAATTAAGAAAAAGGTATAAGCTAGGTCCTTTTATTTCTGTCTAGTAAATAATAATTTTATTTCAAATGCAAGTTTTAATTACTATACTGCAAGAAAGTAATATTTATAGAATAATAATTTATTATGTAATTTGTTTAATAAAAAATAATTTAATAGAATACATAAACTAACAGGTTGAAAGAATTGTAAAATAATAAAGTCTATTGTGTATTGGATTTTGTCATCCCAAAAATTAAGTATAATAATTAATTTTACAATTGTTGACCTTAAACAGACAATTTTGTATATCTAAATTTTCGAAAAAAAAAATTAATTTGAAAATATTATTCGCTGTTATCTTTATACTTATTTCAATATTCATAATTAAGAGACCCCATTCTATTTATTAATGAAATAATTAATATCATTTAATTTTTTATCATTTTTTTTGTAACATTCCATAAACCAAAGTTTTCGTATAAAATTGTGTAAATCATTGGCAAACAAGTTTTGATATAAACTCAATATGAAGTTACTATATATATATATATATATATATATATATATATATATATATATATTATCGTTTGCGACCACCACGGCCCTTGTCATTTTTTGAGTAAGTAATTTGGTTAGAAATTAGGAGTATGGAGATTCATATATGTAAATGTGTGTAGATACGCAGCATATATGCGTATTTCATCAAACGCTGGATGTCGAGTTGATGTTTCTTTATTACTGCTCGTCTCCTAGTATCCTTATCTTCTACACTTAAATAATACTATATATATAATTATATTATATTATATTATATATATAGATATATATAATATAATAAATTAATAAAAAATCAATAATAATGATAATAAAAACATATAATGCCGTTTGTAGGTGTGTATATGTATTGATATTATTATGTATTAATTTTAATTTATATATGGACTGTATGATGGAAATATTTATTAATTTATGCATTTAAGTGTAGAAGATAGGAGACGAGCAGTAACTAAAGAAACATCAGCTCGACATCCAGCGTTTGATTGAAATACGCATATATGTATGTATCTACACACACATTAACATATATAATCTCCATAACTCCTAATTTCTAACCAAATTAACTTAACCAAACTTCACTTAGGGCCGTGGTGGTCACGATTAATATATATATATCATATATAGAGTTTATATCAAAACTTGTTTGCCAATGATTTACACAATTTTATACGAAACTTTGGTTTATGGAATTTACAAAAAAAATGATATATAAAATGATATTAATTATTTACATTTGAATAGAAACTTGGTTTATGGAATGTTACAAAAAAAATGATAAAAAAAAATGCGATGACTGGGGGGAGCGCAGGATGAAATAGAAGGTGTCTCTTAATTATGAATATTGAAATAAGTATAAAGATAACAGCGAATAATATTTCAAATTAATTTTTTTTTTCGAAATTTAGATATACACAATTGTCTGTTTAAGGTCAACAATTGTAAAATTAATTATTATACTTAATTTTTGGGATGACAAAATCCAATACACAATAGACTTATTATTTTACAATTCTTTCAACCTGTTAGTTTATGTATTCTATTAAATTATTTTTTATTAAACAAATTACATAATAAATTATTATTCTATAAATATTACTTTCTTGCAGTATAGTAATTAAAACTTGCATTTGAAATAAAAATTATTATTTACTAGACAGAAATAAAAGGACCTAGCTTATACCTTTTTCTTAATTTTACTATAACAATGTTGAAATTTTCATTCTAAGATTTGTCTATTTTATAACCATATAGTTCAATTATTTTAGTTCGTAGTGACTAGATTTCAGCTTACTCAAAATTATTAGATGCCTACGAGGTGATGTATAACGCTAATTTTCGATTCTGTTCTGAAGTATTTTTTCAGCTTTTGTTGGTCATTCTTTGATTTGTTTCTAATTTTTAGTATTCCTGTGAAATTCTACTTTTAATCTATTCTTGCGCAATAAATCAGCCATTATAACTCCTTTTTTGTACACTTAAATTTGGAATTATTTTTTAGTACCAGGAATGTAGTCTAAGGAATTTTCTTCGCCATTTTATAGAAAACCAAGTTGACATTCTTTACACGTATAATTTTTAGATATAAGGAAATTCAATATTTTCATTTTATTGGCTTATGTATAAAATGTTAGTTTTGTTATTGCGATGCTATAATATGAAAGTAGTAAATAAAAATATTAAATTTTTATAGTTTTGCGTATTATCTAAATAAATTTGAATTTGTCAGAATTGCCGTGCACTTTTTATTTACAATTACATTTTCATTTTATTATTTTTTTTTACAATTTTATCTTATAAATCTGTATTTATAATCTAAAATTGGAATGGTAATCTATAATTTGAAAGAATCGTACTTGATTCTATCGGGTAAGAATATAAAAATTCTAATTATATGGAACATAATGGCACTCAAGACTATTCTTAATATAAAATTATGTAATTTAAAAAAATAATTAAACCATTATTTGATATTTATCTAAAATAGATTATTTTGTTTATTGTATTAAATTATTTATATTACAAAATTTAAAAAAACAAATTCGAATAAAGATTGGTGTCATTTGTCAGATGCAGTGTTCCAAATATATATACATATATATATATCTATATATATATATCTATATATATATATATATATATATAGATATATATATATATATATATATATATATATATATATATATATATATATATATATATATACTGAAATTGAAGTTACCTGAAATTGAATCGATCCTTTTAGCGGGGATACCTGCAGATTACCTAAACTTAGTCGGATGTTTTTGCTCATTGGAGCATAATTTGTTTATATTTTATATTTTAATATTTTTCATATTTAATATTTTCTGGGCAGAGTTTTATGTGTTAAATTACTTAAATTTTTCTGTTATTTCTTTTTACCGTTTAATTAATTTTGTTAACCATTGTTTTAAAAATAGGTTTTTAACATTTTTTTTATTTATTTATGCTTAATTATTTTTATTTTTTTAATTATAGGTTAAATAAGATCTTTGTATTAATATTTTAAGAGTCGTAGTTGATTTTCATTATCATTTTTTCTTACTTAGTTTTTACAATAAATATTGCAATTAAAATTTCAACCTGCAACAGTAAGAATGACCAAAAATTTAATTACAATACGAAAATGATACAATAACTATAAATAATAAAAATACTACGTTTAAAACTAATTTGTATATTTCATTTATTTAAAATTAAATATGATATAGAACATTTTATAAAAAGATACATTCGCAAGTTTAGGTTCTACGTGGCTTGGTGATAAAATCACAGCGTAGCCCCCATCTATGTTACGAAAATAGGACTTTTTTCGAGGAACATAAATTTTAGATTCAGAACTTTGGTCTAATAAATAATAAAAATTTATTCAATTTTTAACTACTTAAAAAATAAAACTAATGACTAAGTATACATTTATAATAAATTTTTTAGAAAAGCAAAATAACTAGGCGAGTTTGATATGTTTTTAGAATATTAAGAACTTTCAAAAATAAGTAACTATTATTGTAAAATTTAACTTGGTTCGAAAAAAATTTGTCTTTATTGTTTTTTTTCCTCTATCCATATGTTATTACAATATATTTCTATCGCATGTAGTGCCATTCTTTTTCGTATTAACATATTCGCAGCGTTGTTATATTTTATTTTTTACACTGTATTAGAACTGCTTCTTTGGCTGCTTTGCTGGCAATACGATTTTCAGTGCTGTTTGAATGAGCAGATGTCCTTAAAACTTCTATTTTTATTTCTTTTCTTGATTTATTGTATTTTATGAGTTTATAGTTCATTTCATTAACTTCTTAATTATTGGCGCTGAGATTGTGCAGTGAATTTAGTACACATTTTGAATATGCACATATATAAGATGGAGCTGTGTCGAGTGGATTGAGCATATCTGATACCAAGAAGTATTTAGCATATATTTGAAGCAAATTGCTTCAGCTGAAAAGGTAGAGCATTCGACTGTAAATTGATAAAAAATTTTTATCGGTCTTTAGTTTTTCTACAATAATATAATATACTAATATAATGAGTGTCGGGCCGTCCTTATTTATAATCACCACCGTACAATCTGAAATAGAAGTTACAACTAAATAGTAAAATAAAAATTAAATTAAATAAAAAATAAATAAAAATGTTAGAATGAAGTCAATTATATTAGAGTTTAGTCCTTGAAGATGAGCAGGCTCTGTTCAAAACGTCGGAATGAAAAGTAAATTTAAATTTAAGCTGGTGGGGGGAATCAGATTCTCCTTTATTAACATAGAATATAGATTACTTTATTTGTATTATTTTTAATTTTTAATTTTTAATTTAATTGATTTTTTATTTATCTGTTATTAGTAATTTGTATTTTCAATTTTACGGGGGTTACTATAAACTAGGAGAGTCTGACTGTTATTCTATTAGTATAATATTTTATTGTATAAAGGCTGTAAGACCGATAAAGTATTTATGAATCCACATTAAAATATATATACCTTTAAGTATACATATCTCAGGGTTGAGATATTTTTTATTAACTTGTAATAATTTATAATTACTTTTTAATTTTTATCAATATATGTATATATATATATATTATATATATATATATTATATATATATTATATATATATTATATATTATTTAATAAGGTATTATTTTCAATTAAATGAAAATTTAATTAATCATTATTTTTAATTAATACAATAGCTTGTGTTGATGAATTACTTTGTCATACTAAAACTGTAATGATCAGATAAAGGAATCATGTATTTGAGTATATGGTCAATAACTGTATTACGGGCATCACGATCCACGTTCGCGCAAATCGTATCATTGCGCTGGCAGCTGGTGTATTCTATCAATTCGTTCAACATGTTTCCAAAATCGTGTAAAATGTAGTGGCAACATCGCATTGTATACGATTTGATAGGACAGCATGCGAGTGTTTACGATTTTCTAAACGAATGAACCACAAATCCGAACAGAGTCGACCCAACCTCTCGACAAATGTCGTACAGCTGATCCGATAATATATATATATATATATATATATATATATATATATATATATATAATTCAGGTATCAACATAACGATTACCTGATGAATGGCGATGGGTCTTGATACAATTCTTGGTCATGTATTTTGATGATTATTCTTTTCTCTCCTAAAATGTTAATTATCTCCATATTTAACTTTTTATGAATTAAAAATAATAGCTAATTAAAATTTTATTTCAATAATAATTGTAATTTAATGATTAATTAAATAAACATGTAAACAATAATTCAATAGAAATTATTAATTATTAATGGCAAATTAATATATATAATTTATATCAGTATATATTTCATTAAAAAAGTAGAGACAAACGTAATAT